>JAAOAM010000178.1:0-11304 GCA_013396015.1 Fusarium mexicanum | reverse complement strand
CTGTTTGCCTTGTTTCTTCTGATCGAAATTAACGTGGCTTCTCATCCATTTGCACCCGGTCACATAATATTCGATCGTAGCTTATTCGCCTGCTATGGGGTGGGGTTTTTCTCGGGGGCGGGACAGACATCGACCATCTTCTTCTTACCTCTCATTTTTCAAGCTGTTCAGGGCCTGGGTGCTACCCAGAGTGGTTCCTTACTTGTCCCAGGCATGATTGCAGGTGTCGCAGGTTCACTTCTAGGTGGCTGGGTGATCAAAAGAACAGAAAAGTTCTACGCCATAACATTATCGGCTTGCGCACTCGTCCTCATTTCAGTCATCCCCATGGGCGTGTTCGTCTGGCTCCGTTCAACCGCTGGAGAGACTACTGGCATTACTATTACGTCATTCGGAGCCGGCTGTGGTATGATAACAGCTATTGTTGGTACGATCTACCTTGCTAATATCGTTTAGCTTCTGTGACAACGCTTATTGGTCTGCTCGCAAATGCAGCAGCTGAAGACACTGCTGTCGTTGTAGCGTGCTCGTATCTCTTCCGATCCCTTGGGGCTAGTATAGGTATCAGTACTGGATCTGCTGTACTTCAGCAAGTTCTTCGAATACAGTTGGCAGCTCGGCTCCCGGACGGGGAAGAAGCGCGTAAGATCGAGGAGAAAGTCCGGCGGAATCTGGACTACATCAAAGAACTACCGCCTCATTTAGCAGATCAGGTTCGGTCGAGTTACCAAATCGCAGGGATTTCATCACTAGCCTTGATTTCCATTTACCTTGCGGTATCATTCTTGTTGGCGTTCTGCATTAAGGAGAAACCTCTGAGGAGATAGACAACACTACACTAGAGTGTGTGGGGCATACTTCAACTTGACTTGAAAATTGACCCAAAGGTCAGTCACTTTGATAGTATTAGAAAGCGGAAGGGAATAACACAATGGAAATTGTCACCATTTCCATAAAAACTCCCCTCTTCAGTTCACTTTGCGCTAACTCATCAGTCTAATGCAAGGTACACCCGTGAACCCGGCGCTCATCGGCCGATCATTCCCCACCTCAGGCACTTACATATTAAACCATATCAACAAGATCTCAGAGAGACAAAGAAAAGGAATCAGAGGTTCATCTCCCTGGTGTATTAAATAGACTACCTATTGAAGGAAATTTTCCCCCCATTCATATATACAGTGCTCTTCTATCATAATCATTGTGATTAAAACGATTTCCCCTTCCCTATTGTTTTCCCTACAAATCTGCAGAAGGATATGCTATACCTACTACTAACCGTCTCACCATTTCAAAAACTCCTCTATTAGATTTAGCTTCTCTTTATGACTCTTCTTTCTGAAACATCCATTCCCTTTGTCTTTAATCCTTACTATGACGAAACTCGCCCAAGTGTGCATGCCTAAGAGAAGGTAACAGTACATGTGTAGCGAGCATGACTACAATCGTGCATATAGTCTGGAAGTAACCATGCGCTATTGAAGGGGGTTTGGTGAGGCATCGGAGGTCTCAAAAGGGGACCATAAAGTGTCCAGGGACAGCGATGAAGACGCATTTGAGATCTATCTCAGAGTGAATTTGTCGCTTTCGAAAGGTGACCAAGATATAAGAGACTGAAAAGCAATCTCGGGCAGTAAAAAGCCAGAAGGAGCCGAGTTCTCAGCTATGATGAATCATACCCTGATTCGATGGTGAGGTGACAATACAGAGATTTGGCTGCATGCCTTACCGGTGCATTCAAGAAATTGACCATCAAAAGCCCATTGTGTATCTAACACGAGAACTGCAAGGTGGAATGTATGGAATTGAGGTGATGGAGAAAGACGTGCCTCAAAATTTATGTTGTTTGCAATGATAGTTTTTGCGACTAATATCACCAATTAGACCAAATTATGGACAGCATTACAATGATATTGTTTAAGCACCCGCTTTGTATGAATAAAGGCATGTTCTCGAGTCACTACGTGATGGCGTACATGAGGGTAAGTAAATTGGAGATTTTGAGAATGGTATCTCGCTTCAACTCTCTTTATATTGTCATGCTTGAAAATCGAGATGGGTACTCTTCATGTGGGAGCATTATAAACAATAAGCATGCAAAGAGAAACGCTCTCGAAGTTGTGATAATCAACTCTTCCCACAGCTCGTGATTTATAAGTTGCATGAGCAATGTCTCGTCTCGCTCTGTGCCTAGACCACCTCTATGAAAATGCCCAGCTTTCTTGTTTCGAAGAGATGACCAGATACAGATTTGTGAGTTTAAATCATGCACAAACTAACTAGCGGGCTGCCATACAGCATCGATCTTGTTTTCACATGCTGTTGACTCCCAGGTAGATAAAAAGCCAGCAGGTTTATGTGAAACCCTGTCTTCACTTGGCAACACATTCTCAACCGGCTAGTCATTCACGTTTGACCTGATGGAATTCGTCATGACATATCCTGGAAACAAATGTCCTGTTATTAACCAAAAGTATAACTTGGAAGGTTGGCCACAATTGGCGAGAAAATTTGTTCTTTCGCACTTAAGTTTGGGACGGATATTTGCATCTATCATTGTAAAGTATCACGAAACAGTCAGTCTTGAATGCTGCTTAATCACCCCTGAAACGCCAATTCTCCCGTGGGTATATACAGTCGTGGAGATCGGGACCAAATAGTCCTCCTCTCGTATAAGTCTCACAAGGCTCCCCTTATCAATGGAACCCTCTCATTCCCTCCCTTTCTCACTATTCGCGCTGCCACCTGGGCTCCGAAAGATCAGCTTCTTGTGGAACAACTAGGCCATCAATGCTCTCGCGAGGAGTGTTGCCCAAAAGGGCCTCACGATCCTTCTTTTCCTTTTCTGCCTTGGATTCCTTCCCAGCTGCTGTGTCGTCATCCTCCTCTGGTACAGCTACCAGGCCTCGGTCACTCGTCCAGCTCGCTGCTCGACCGCTACTGGCGCCCCTTGGGCGAGTTGGTGTTAGTGTTGCTCCAGAGTCTTGAGTCTCGCCCTGAGCTCCAGCGTAACTGAAGTCTCCACTTCCGATGCGTTCTTTCGTGGCCGAGCCCCGACGCGCTACATAGTCGTCGAATTGGGTGTCACGCTTGTGGGAATAGACACTTGGTGTTCGCTGGATGGTGCCCATCTCGACAGATTCACGCTTTGAGATGATGCTAGCTCGTGACGACGCTGAAGAAAAGCGCTTGTCGGTAGACTGTCGAGCGTATGAAGTATCACGCTCAAGGTCGTCGTTGAATCCATAAGGCTTGACGTTGACAGGGTGTGTATAATCGTCGTAAGCAGAAAGGCGACGGTATCTTCGCACGGAGTAGAAGACCAGGACGAGTGAGGTGATACTAAAGTCCCGCCAGTCAGTACAGTTCGTGCTCAAGTTAGACGTGGGGAACTTACATAAAAGCACTGTCTAACCCAAGAGCGACGAGGGAGTAGTGCTTGTCGTGTTTCTCGGTGTAGACAACTATATCAAGCGCAAGAGTGGCGATCGCGCAGGTCAACTTTATGACATGTGTGAAAAGCATGGTCCACGGAGTCAATGCCTCCGCGAAATATTTGGCGATTTCGACGAAACTGCATAGAGATGCAACGAACCATAGGGCTACATTTGTAGCCTCCCACCTGTTCACAGTCAGTAAAACTGCTGCATCGGATCGGGCATTGGCTCTCTCTAGACTTACACAATCTCGATTGTAGGATCGTCGTTCTTCTTGTCGCTGTCCTTATTCACTTTCATGCTGTCGCCCAATCTATAGGCGAAAAGCCCCATCATAGACATGGACAAGCCCAGCTGAAGAACCCAGGTAGGAATCATAACCCTTGGGCGCCATTTTGCCCGATCGAATTGTGCCTGAGCACGATGGTTTCCATTGATGAGCATCGTGGGGGTGTCTTATTCTTTGTGCTCTTACGCTGCGGTGATTTCTGTTGGGACCAAAGCTCAGCAGTTGGCTCGACAGCGTAGTTGTTCGTCTCTTCCAGAGTATTCCTGCTCAATGGTGGTTGGTACTGGCTGGGCGTTTCTCATACAGAAGTTCTGTTGTTATCAACGTATAATCGTAAGAATGCTCTTCTGGTCGCCGTCGGCCAGCGTGCGTTTTGTTCTTAGAGCATCTAGGGTTCTTGGCCGTTAAAGGATCATTCAGGCGTCAGCGAACATCCACCTTCCAAGGGGGTCAGCCTCTTATTTATTTGTTGAACAACCTCTTCGGCGGGCAATGCCGCCTACAACTGTCTAGTCTCCCATGCCCCCCGCAAGTCAACTCAGCCCTCTTCGATATTCATGGCGCCAGGTCAGGGATAATGAGCCACCGCCTCCACTGTTGTGCAGTTTACACTGGGGTTGCTCAACTGGAATTGGTCTTAGTGCTGATGGGGGGCTGCGGCTGAGAGTGCTGTTGTAGGTAGAGCTTTGCTGACGGAGTGAGAACGATGACAGCTCAGAGGTCGAGGGACTTTGCGACCCCCAAGTCAGGGCTAGTAATTTGCAGGTGTAGTAGGATGAAAAAGAAGAGGCTCAGTGGTTTCGGACTCTTTGCGAGTTGATTGTCAGAGAGTCGCTCACACAAAGGTGCAGGCTTCAATTTACCTTAGGCTGGGGATTTCAGTCTCGGACTTAACTCAGCTGGGTTTGTCAGCCTCAAGCCATCAAAACGGGCGAACAGCTGGCCTAGGCAAAACTCAACGGCCCCTAGGGCATTGCTTTGATGAGAGGATCTGTTCCAGATTGGCGCCATGGTTAAGCGCGAGGCTGCGCAGCACCCCTAGGGCTTGTGGAAGAGGCATTTTCGACATTCATTCATTCATCTCTCTCATCTCATCACGCCCAGGTTCTCGAAAGCGGCAAGGCTGACTTAGGGTTTCATCGGCGGGAAAAGCCAAGCTAATTAGGAGGAACAACTCCACTCATTCAGCCCTGTAAATAGCAACATGACAATAGCTACCTAACTACTAAGGTACTGAGACAAAAAGACGGTCGAACAACAAGCAACTAATAACCACGATCGATCTTGCTACGGCGTCAGAAGGAATTCCACCGTTGGAGCCTGCTTGGAGCAATGCCACATCTGCATAGTGACATTCAGGCGTCAGGGTTTGATTTGAGAAAGCGAAGAGAACAGAGCAGAGAGTGGCGGTAGCTCCAAGGTGCGACGAGTGGGGGCCGAAAGGACCGACAACCTTTGATGTTGCTGTGTACCTTAGTTATGGATTGCTATTTGTCGGTCAACATAAGAACGGAACGGAGTTGAACTGTCTCCGCTGCTTAGACTAGGTAGTATGTACTGTTAGTCCGTAGCCCGCAGGAGTGAGATCATGGTTACCGAGAATAGATTCCTGTCTCGGTTGATGTCGTCAAAATCTAGGAATATCACCTTGTCTGCTTGAAACTGCGCCTCGATCCTCTACCAACAATAAGGTTTCCTATGGTGGTTAAAAAACAACCCCAGACACAGCTTCGGCCATTTGGCCACAAACTTACTGGCTCCCAATGGCCCACGGAGAGAATCTTATAGACTCACGTAGTAACTAACATTCTACCGCCGTAACAAAGAGTGTGTCTACGGAGGTAATGACATGGTGGTTGCAGTTTTCAAGGGCCCACAAGGTTGATGGGTGCCCTCGATGACACCCAGAATGCAAGTCACTACATAGCTACAGCTTGATAGATACTAAAGGTCTAAGCAGAATAGTAACAAAAGGTCATTGTTTATCTCTAGACATCCGTTTGCCTTTCTAGCTGAGTAGACAAGGGCCACATGCTTCAGGAATTGGCAAACCCTTCACTTCTGCCTTCAACATTCAAGCATGAAATATTTCAACTATTTTGGTATCCATTGCGGATTACCATGGTCCCCACCCAACTTAGTTGATCCATAGAAAAGATTATGACAGGATACTGTAGCTCGCACTGAAACCTCTCGCACTGGTGACTTGTCCGGTGCTGACAGCTCCTATGAGCAGGGTCCGTGGTAGCGAAATTGGAGAACGTAAACAAAATACATGGGATGAATCCTCTTCCCTTAGGTAGTAATGACATCCATACTTCACATGATCAAGCTCGAATGGTCAAGCTGGGTAGGCAGAACCTTTTCGGGATGACTGGGTCTAAGAAGAACATGCACTGTTGAAAAAGGACCATGATGATGATTATAATTATGATTCCACAAAAGGCCCAGCCTTAAGACGTGAGCGGTGCTCCCAGCTCTCGCACCTTGTCTCCTATTCCGTACAAGCCAAGTCCAAGCACCGCATTTATTGTTGTCATTTGTCTGTGTCCTCAGCCCCCGGGCTTCTGCTTCAAGGAGGCATCCGTCCGTGACTTCATTATGGGTTCCAACTCTGTAGTTTCTCTAATTATTGCTTCTGCTGCTGCTTCTCCTGAGAAACCGCGCGCCTCTTGCGAGAGATGTGTCGCTTCCGCTGGGCGAGATCTCTCTTCTTCTGCTCGAGATCTCGCTTCTTAGCAGGCTGGACGACACCGGCTGTGTCGAATGGTACAACGACTCCATCTGCGTTTGTCATGGCCGGAACATTGACATCGACTCGGCGGACTGATAAATAGTCAGCTAACAGTAATGACGTTTCTTCGGAAGGCAACCGTTTACTTACCAAGTGAAGCTGAAGAAGCCGAGACAAGGGCGACTAAGGTGAAGATAGAGAAACGCATCTTGACTGATATGAGTTACAAATGGGCTTTGGTGGGAACAATAATTAAGATGTCGGCCTGCGACGAGAAGAAGCTTGAAAGAGAGTACCTTAGTGAAGAGTGGTAAACAACGGCTAATGTGGGATGCACAGCATGAGGACTTCTTCACTTGACGAGAAAGGACATGAATACTTATACTATGTACAACAGCATACAACTTCTCTTTGCTATGAGCTTGCGTAAGTGTCTATGGGGTTGCAACACTCGAGACGGTTCCGAGACGTGTTTGAGATGTTCTGCCAAGGGAGTCAAACGTAGATCTGCTCGGAACTTTGAAGAAGCGTGCACATGAAAAGAACCGTATCCTGGCAACGATACCGGATTCTGTTTGAATATTACAACTTAATCGGCATTCGAGATGAATCATCCTTACAGCTCTACAGTCGTAACTGAAACATTACCCGGAGTCTGTAACTCCGGGGTGAAGATCAAACTAGCGGTACTTGACCATCCGGTAGCAAGGTGATACTCGGATCGGTATCAGGTTACAGGCGAAGCCTTGCCAAGTTCCCTAATGGCATAAAATAGTATGTCGCTTCGGATCTCATTAACTTTATCTCTGTTGACTGATTTCATATTTCATCCCTACCTTGGCTTCCCTACTACCTATCCCTGCCACCCAATGATGCCGGTTGGGCGGTTTTGTAGCGGGGCCGCTGCGGAATCGTGGGGGAATCCAATGAATGTGTGGGTATAGGATGGAATGGAAGCTTGCACCTCCAAGAAAGCTTGGAAAGAAGCTTGATGGAATGGAAGCCTTCGGAAAGCTTATAGGCTTCACTTGGCAGCTCTGACTTCACAGATTCGATTCCATTTGTTGAGAAGGGAAGCCAAGCTCTAGGTAAGGTATCTTAGTGTCCCAAACCCCTCCCCATGGCGCTGTTGGCCGAATTGTATTGGTCGTCTAGCTCTGTTGATTACTGCGTCCAGTAGAGTTCAGCCAGGTCCCACTGAACCATCAACAGAACTACCCCTCCATCCGGTGCATCTCTCCATTTCACGGTCACTCACCTTCGCTCTCCAACCTCTCCTCTGACTCTGAGTCTTCCTCTCGCTCTTCCGCGTTCCGTTTAGTTACCTCTACGTCCGACAGGATCGTATCGTTCATGCTGTTGCTGGGAGGCATACTCACTCACTGCTTCTACTACCTTCTCTCCTATCAGTCGCCTTATCTCTGATAAGTCTCCTGACCTTTCCCAGCAGCTCTATCGTCCACTCTACACCCCGATGGCTACCAGAGATCACTGCCTACTATGCTTTGAGGCGCTAGAAGCTCATCTCACCCATCGGAAAGCTCTGACTTTGGAAGAGATTCAAGATTCTTCTGCCTCTGCCTCGGATTCAGAGCCTGTTGCTCCAAAGACCCTTGACGATCCCAGTCTTCGACATCTAGCGATCCCTGATGCCAGCGCTTCTTCTTCTTCCTCTTCGACCTCGCTAGGTGCTTCCACACCGGCCACGAGCACCTCTTCTCTTCCTATTCCCCCAACATCTGCCCCGCTATTCGTGACATGGAATACAATGGAGGATGGCGAGCCCGTGCTCCGCGGTTGTATCGGCACATTTGAAGCTCAAGATCTAGCTGAGGGTATCCCGGAATACGCCCTTATCTCTGCCCTGCAAGACACTCGCTTCTCCCCAATCAGAAAGTCCGAGTTGCCTACGCTCCAAGTCGCAGTGACACTCCTGACCGATTTTGAAGAAGTCGATGACGTTTTCAACTGGGAAATTGGCGTTCACGGCATCAGACTTTCATTCTACGATCGTGGCCGCCGTTATGGCTCAACCTACCTCCCAGACGTAGCCTCCGAGCAGGGATGGACTAAAGAAGAAACACTCTTCAGTCTCATCCGCAAGGCGGGGTGGACTGGTAGTCGAGGACGTTGGAAAGACTTGGATCTCAAGGTCACACGCTACCAGGGCAAGAAAACGACTCTGGAGTACGCTGATTACAAGAAGTGGATTGGTGAGGCGTCACGAGGTAGCTAGAGGGTAAGAAGACGCTTCTAGACATAGAGGCCCGGCGTTCATGGAAATGCAGATGTGATTATCAGTGACACATTTTCTCTCATACTTGCTCAAGAGGCAGAGCTGGGTTTGTAAGCATTTACATCTAACAGGGAGCTACAGACAATAAACCTCATGATTGATTTCAGCGTGCAGGTTTGGGTGGCTATTCACCACGCGTATACTAGTTTGGCACATTTGTCGTGATTATGGAGAGTCACGTTTTATAACCTCCCTGTCATTTTCGATGACTCTGACGCCCAGAGCATATACTGACCATATTTGACGATCCTCTTCTGAAAAGCAAACTAGGCACCATAATCAGATACTCTACATGAAAGAGCATCAACCGGCTCAACATCTGGTTTCGATGAGACTGGTCTACAGGCTAGTGTCCAGATTACCCCACGTTCACAAGCAGGATCCAATAGCACACTAAGCAGCAAACAAGTGGTCGAGGTAAAATAGTATCATCAGTCCCGGCGATGTTAGAACAAGACAATAGCGCGCAGGCATAACTCCATGATGTCAGATGATGGAAGACATCCTTTCCCCAGAACAAATGCGTCCTCTACAAAACGATAAAGAAGATAAAGGTCCAAGCCCTTCGCCAAGACGCCGAGATATCCCTGGTATATAATGATTTTGAAGCCTTGTGAAATATTCCTCCCAACAAACCCACACAAACTCTCCCAGCATAATGCTTATCCTGTTCTCGCAATGCCCTTGCCCGACTTCACCAACATCGCAGGCTCTTCCAAAAGCCGTTATCCTTCTTCCCTCCCACTCTGTCGCCCTGAAGATTCGGTCCTCGCACTCCAACCGCGCGCTTCTCGGTGTCACTATCAGTCGGAAGAGGCGTCAGCGGTTTCGTCATACCGCGGGCATTGAACTCTGCTGCGTCCGGACCTGTATCAGCAAGTCGTCGAGCCTCAACCACCCGGCGCACAACTAATGCAAAAGTCTCTTCGATGTTGACTTCCAGGCGCGCACTCGTCTCCATGAATCCACAGCCGCGCTTTCGGGCCCATTCAAGACCTTGAGCTGCAGGGACTTGTCTGCTCTCTTGCAGATCGCATTTGTTGCCGGCGACGAGCTTGACAGGAGGTATGGTGCGGGAGCGCGTATCGTGACCTGAGCGCAGACCAGCACGGCGTGCGCGGTCAGCGTTATCAAGACGAGTTTCTGCCTCCATATCGATAAGTTCATTAAAATGCTGCAGGGCATCTAGGGAGTCTTTGGATGTGATATCGTAGACGAGGAGAAAAGCATCGGCGCCGAGGTTCGAGGAAGCCCACATGCCGCGGTACTCCTCCTGACCAGCTGTGTCGGTAAGAGATAGATGGTAAGTAACGCCATCGATGCGGCGCGTCACGCTATATGAGTCCTCAATGGTTGGGTCATAGTCTGAAGTCCATTGCGAGCGAACTAGGCGCAGTGTAATGGAGGACTTTCCGCACCCGCCGTCGCCGCAGATCGTGATAGATATAGGAACAGGTGTCTGTGTCGGAGCCGTCATGTCGGAGGCTACGTTGAATTGGTTATGAAGCGAAAGTGAGCGGTAAAGAAAAAGGAGATGTTTGCAGTGTGATGATACTGTGTTGGTAGCCCAAGCGGAAGCTGTTGGGCGATCACAATAGGCACCGAAACGCGCCGCTTGTGGATCGGATGACAGTTCTAGAATGATTCTAGGTGCGATCGAGTTGCCAAGGCCTTTTGGTGTACCTAGTGGAGTTGTATTGTTGGAGCCGAGTTCTATTGTCTTTCGAGTCGAGTCAGGTATAGGATATCGTTTCGATCGTTCTAGTCGTGTCTCGTCGCAATTTGGTGCAAGGTGTGTGCGTGTGCGTGAGCGTATGTGCTTGTATTATAATATGGAAGTGATGATCGATGCTGTAACGTAATGCAATGTGATGTGATGTGACGCTTCTTGGGGTCCGAGTTTCTGGCCAGATAATGATAATGTGTAATGCTGAGGGCTCAGCCGGCCGGCAGTTCCCTTTGGGGTGAGTGAGTGAGTGAATGAATGAATGAATGAATGAAAGAGGGGCTTTTTTTTTTGTTCTGAGACAGCCGAGTCCAGGGTGAGAGATATGACGAATGGTGGTTGAATTGGATGATAGATGATACCTAGGTAGGTAGTCTAGAGAGAAACAGGTGCTGCTCCCTTTTGTCGCCCCTTGGAAGCCCTGCTTTTGCTCGTCTTGTTACTTGCTTCCTCTAGGCAGAGTCAATGGGAGGTTGTCTGCTGCGATAGCCACGATATAGGACTGACTGTATGGACGGTAAGGGAATGAATGACAGGACAGAGGAAACAAAGGGAAGTGAAAAAGTGAAAGTGAAAAGGAAAAAGTTTGCTTTTTTTCCCATGTACGTCTCTTGTCTCTTTTGCTTTTTCCTTATTCCTTTTCCCTCTCAAAAGATACCAACCACGGCCGGCTGCCCCTTGTTCATGTCATGGTGCGGAAAAACGGCTGAAGGTGCCGCGTTGAGTTGAGCTCTTAGTTCGGTGCGATACGGGCTACTACGAGCTGGAAACCTGGACTCAGAGCTGGATAGCGCCCGGGGGGGCGGGCAGATGGGGCACGAC
>JAAOAM010000177.1:0-10671 GCA_013396015.1 Fusarium mexicanum | reverse complement strand
TGGGATGGGATGGGATGGGATGAGATAAGTGAGGTACCGTACCGTATTATCAACGCAGTCCGGGTACCTCATCTCACAACCCAACCTGAGCCTGATTTGAATGAATACCAAACCAGGTCCCAACCAAAGCCGGGGCAGACAAGGGCGTCACTGTCATTGCACGATACCGAGGCCGTCAATACGTTATCAGCGAACGGCATTGACAGGGCGAGCCGGCCTGTGAGACGACGACATAACAAGCCAACAACTTAACAAGGGCAAAAGCGACAAAACCTGGGGAACAGCCAACAGGACGGGTGCCATGTCTTGGCTTTGGTGCTAAGGAAGCAGGTACATGTTTCTACCTGACCAGGTATCCATGCACGGCACTAACGGAGAAGAGGACACACACCATGTATGTACCTGTATAATAACATCCCTGACCTGGATACCCGTATACTCCAACGATTACCCTACCTCACCCCCGAAACTCCCGTGGCCCATTTCGTTCAAGGCTTGCATTGTTTTGGCGTTTGCTAGTGACGAACAAAATCAACCTACTTATGTAGGTTCCTAGGGAGGAGACCACTTCCGCCCATCAGAAATCTTGGTGTGTATCGTCGAAAATGTCTCGATATGACAAGCACCATAGGTAGCGAGATGGTGCAACATGCACGGTCTCTCCCCTTCCTCAAGAGCCACATTATCGAAGGGGGGAAGGTATAGATACCTACAAGCACTGACCAGCAACCCAGTTAAGTCCACTTGAAAGAATGCAAGAAAGAAAGAAAGGCATTGGAGTTGTGACTCTGATTTTGCGGGTTTACAGCCAATGACTGCTCCGCCAGTGACTGCCCTGCATCATGTCGATATCATTGGAAGGACTTCAACCACTGAACAAGTGTGTTGTTACCAGGATCGCTCCGAACAAAGGTATCCCAGTTCTGTGATGCTGCCACCTAGCACAGAAAGAAAACAACGAATGCGCCTAAAGTACTAAAGGGGGAAAGACAAGGCGGAAGGCCAACGTGTAAAGAACGCCAAAGGTTGTCGTCGTCAGTTGATGAACGAGGCCTCGGTCTGTATGTCAGAACCCGCACAGAAGGAGAAGACAAGTACCAGATAGGTATGCTCATGATCCCACGATTAATTACGAGCCAGCCATCGCCAGCACCAAGTTTCTGGACCACAGATAGCGAAACGTAGGCGAGGAAAATGCATGCCATGGAAGCTTTTTTCTTTCTGGTGCAATTCTGAATCGATTGTGGGGGCCATAGGCCTGTTCCCGAACAGACTGGCAGCCCCGGCTTCTTAGGCAGTATGTACAATCTAATCCATAAGGCCGGCCTCGTCCCAAGCAAAGGGGTAGGCGAGAATTTTATTGCTAGCACCGTGCGGTTCTGCCCCTGGTTGTTATTTGTGATTCTTCGAGTATCCAGCACTGACAGCAAACCAATCTTTGGTCTCCGTGCCCTGGATGGACCACAATCAAAATGACACTTTTTTGAAATGATGCCTTCAAGTCAATGGCCCGGAATATCCAGTCAAGCCGCATTGATAAGAACTTGACACTGGTTCATTTAATCACATCCCTGGCGCTGTATCAAGACACACCCTACCTGGCCACGTCGAATACATGTGCTCAATGAACGGTGTTGCCTAGGCGTAACGATACGTGCCACAACCTGAGTTGTCTGCAATCACAGCACTTGAGTGTCTCTGACATCCAGGATTCCAGGATAGCATTGGATGTCTCATGACATAACGGGCACTGAGGAATGTCCGTGCAACAAACAACGCGTCAATCTACCTGCCAAACCAGGGAGATAACCACACCTTGAGTCAAAAGGGGTCACAGGAATCACGACTGTTTTGATTAATCAACCGACTCCAAGTTATGTGCCCAGATAAGTAGATGGCTAAAAGCCGCATACATGTGCATATGCGCTCAACAAAATGTCAGGCAGCTTAGCCGTGGGAGGATTTGTTGAGGGAGACGAGGCAATGTGAGGTGTCTGTTGCTCCGGCCTATCCCTCCGAAAAGCTGGTTTAGCTAAAGGAAAGCTATAGGTAGACTTTACCCAAGATGACCACGGAAGGCTCAGCGGATCAACAAACATACCATATACCTCAAGAGCAAGAGGTTCATGGCCCTGGGTAATGGACATAGTCGGCATTGAACCATACCCGGGCTCCAGGCGAGTGAAAGCCCGCCGTTTTGTGTGTATAAGTGACTGGGGAGAAATTTAACTTTTATTCTTATGTATGTATATCGGATTCCCTCACTGCTACAGAGTAAAATAGAGTCGGCTCCTCTATGGCCAGAATGGATGTCAGCGTCAAAGGGACGTGACATGGCCCCAACAGGAAACCATCCATTAGCGCTCCGACGCACCCGAGAACTGAATTGGTGAGTTGTAATACTCACCTTACCTATATCCACCCGTGACTAGTATCCTGTCGTACCTTTTGTCAGCAGGTAGCAGTTATGTTTACTGACTCCTACGTACTTGGCTGAGACTGGGCTGGAAAGGTTGGTGGGGCACCGGAAGATATATCATGGTGGGGAAGCTGGGGTTAGGGAACGTGTGTAAGTGAGAAGTGGTACAGAGTATGTAGTGTACAAGTGAACTGTGACCGGGATCTTCCAAGATTTCCTAGATGTGATAGTTGACGGCAGTCCATGTACCTGGGTTTCCGGCTGAAGTCCATTTACCTTCGGATCAGGGCGAGATCAGCCAGGGAGGGAAACATAGATATCGATATGTCTGGGTATGATTAATGGAAATTTATGACGAGGAGGACCAGTGGATTTTGAAAAGCGATTTCGCAATGTGAAGTACGCACAATGCATGTTGCCGTTTGGGCAAGGACAAGTAATTAATTATAGAGACTTGGAAACAGTCGAGAAGGCTGCAACATTATGCCAGTCTGGATGTTGACGCCTACCAATCCTGTCGAATAAGCATTGGCCATGATATCTTAGGTATCGAAGCAGCATATACCTGTCCTTGAGTCTACTAGGTCCCTACCTAAGGTACTTAGGTAAGTAGTACTAAGGTATCGGATAACCTTGCACACCGTGACTTGGGCACCTAAACTGTCGGCAAAATACCTATCAATGGCCCTGCCAGTCTTTGCAATATTGGCTTGTTCCTCGAACGTGGCTTGCAAGAAATTGATGCCTTGCTATTGGGTGGCTATCGAAGTTATGATATACGATGAGACAAACGATAAAGATGTGCGAACTTCAACTTGAGCAGAAGAGATAAGACCATCCCCGTTACTCATTGACTAGCGCCCCCAAGTCGTGATAGATTCTGGGATTCCTCAGAGTGAAGCGTTTTGATCACTCATCAAAGGCCTTGCAACTCCATTCTGCTGTCTCATAGGATCAGTAACCCCGAAGGCTCTGCCGATGTCATGAAGACCTTTTGTCCTTCCAATTGTTCTATACAACGTCCTATCATATTTGCTAGGTCTATTTATCGTTATGTGCTTACAAGCCACGTTTAGAACAGCTTCAGATAAAGGGTAGGTAGGTAAGTAAGGGCTGCTTATGCTTCGGTAACTGTAAGAAAGGACAAGCATCCGACTCCCTTATGAAATGAGATGGCCTGAAGCAGACAAACAGTATAGCGCTGAAATGTGAAGGCGGAGTTATATATCAATATCTAGGTAGCCGTTGATAGTATATTTGGCAGCAAAGCGATATCACGAATTCACTACCATTTACGTTAGTGGTTCCATACAAGACAATTCATGCTATATCAGTTCAGCAGTAATGAGGTACAGGCCCAGAATCACTCCAATCACACTTGACAAAAATGGACGGGTACAGTCTTTGATTTAGACTTTACGTCCTTTCTCTAGGTAATAAATAGAGGAAGTCATGATAGACCACGTAAGGAGCAATAATGTCAGTGTCACTACGGCCGGATCATGTTTCACAAGAGAAGTAAGAATATGGGAACAAGAGTCGTCCTACAGGTGCATGAAGAACCACGCGCTTTTGAATCCTTTTCCTACCTACATATATTATTCTTTCCATATCATCATGCATGACAATCATTGCAATTTCCATGATCCATCGTCAGACAAAACTGGCCCCGTTCACTTCTCGCCTCTGTTTGTAGAAGCACTTCGCGCCGTCGTTGCAGTTCCAGGAGCTGCCTTAGTCTTCCGTCGTGTCGGCTGATAAACGTCGTTGAAGTTCATGGCAACACCAAGGAATCGCATATCCACATCTGGCTGATACGCAAGATCACCAAGGAGGATCTGCACACGAGTTCGGAACGATGCACCCAAATGTCGAAGACGCTCTTGTAGAACGGGAAACTCGGAGGCCACGCCACCAGAACCTGTCATCGGTGTGTCAAGGCCATCGTGATCATCGTTGTGTCGTGTGGTACTTCTGACATCGGCTTCCTGACGCTGCGTAAAGTCCGACACGCTCCAGCTGTAAAGTCCGTCAACGGAGTCTCTGTAGCTGAGCATGAACCGCAAGATCTCGCCGAGCTGCATCATATATGTCGTGCGGTCATCTTCGTCAGAGCTGTGCGCACGCCGTTTTGCCCCGAGAAGACCTTTATGAGTGATGTCGTTGAGGTACCGTGTATGCGCCTTGATCAGGTCATCCAAAGTGCAGTCCTCCTTCTGGATCCGCTTTTGTAGTTCGCCCCACGAGGATTCGATGACCTCAAACAATATGTAGTATTGGAGCTGGCCCACAAAGTGAATCATCTCGGCCAGAACACCGCGTGTTGACTTCCACGTTTGGGAGACGGCAGGGTCGGAGTTCTGAAGAACTCCACGAGCACCCGTCATGCACTTCCGCCAGGTCGAGAGTACTGCAAATTCTACTCGCTTGATACGCCAGAGAAAATTGAAGACTTTCAGGTATTGTCTATTCCCCCACTCTGTCACGACAACATCGACAGGTGCATCGATCTTATATTCAAGGGTAAAGCAATCCCATCCGATATCACCATGAGATAGTTGCAGCATGCGGGCATCCAGGCGTCGTAGAACCTCGGGAGAATCATACTGGGCATTTGATCCCCGAATAGCGTGTTCCAGTTGCGCCGTTAAAGTATGTCTGTATTGTGCCCCAGCTGGACGGTCAAGGTTGGCAGCCAGAGATTCCATCAGGAGTGCAATAAAATCTCCCTGCCCAAGGAGGATGTAGTTCTTCAGCGCCTGAAGATGTTTAAATAAGTGAAACTTGTTGGCCATCAAGTCAATGAGACGCTTCATGGTAGTCTTGTAAGCTTCATCGATCCAAGCTTCCAAAGTAGCTGTGTCGCCATACCTTAACTCTTTGGAAGCAGCTTTAGAGTAATTCTCAACCCACATGGCATCACCGCAGCTATGTCGAATGAAGTTTAGTGACTTGCCGATTAGAAAGACCTTATGGGCAAAGTCTTGAGTGATGATGCTGGGGATCATGTCTGTAGCGATCTCGAACTTGTCCTCCCAGACATTGCCTGCGCCCTTAGCCTTCGCTTGGTCTTTGTCAGGAGCCTGCTCTCTAACAAAAAATTCCTGGAAAGGATCGGACAGTTCACCGTCATAAATCCAGTGCCGTAAAATGTCGTAAAATGGTCGCGTGAAACTCCTTAATAGTCTCTCTGCGAACGCGGCCACCACAGGATCTCCATGTGAAGAAGAGAAACTATGAATTAGGGAGACAAGCTGACCCCCTCTGTTCTTCTCAGATTCCTCAGCAATGAGGCTCATTAACCTGAGGCCCATTGTTGCTTCGCGTGTCCATACTACACATCTTTTGAGTGTGACACCTGTTCTTCCAATACCTTCTCTTGGAGCCTCCTCGTCAAGAGATGCAAGCGCTCTCCGTATCTGAGTCTCAAGAGTTGCTATCAAACTCAGGTATGACTTAAGCTCACCATGGATAGCAGCTCTCAGGCTTTGGCCTAGAAGCCCTTTTGCAGGAGTCTTGCAAAACCCGTCGAGGCCGCGATACAGCAGCGAAGGCTCAGCCAAAGTGTGAAGTAGGGAAACTATTGGCAAAGGAAGTGTCGATGGTAATTTGATAAGATCTGATTTTGCGAAAGGTAGGTTGGTTGATGATAGTCCCTGAAGAGTAAAGGGAAGATCTCTAAGGATGACCGACTCCGGAGGCTCTATTTCCGAATAATTATTTGCCAGCAAGGTTGATTTCAGTGAAACATCTCTTTTTGCTGGCTCAGGACGTGGATCCCCCTCTTTGCTGGATGGCTTGCTCTCTTTTTGTGTAACTTTCTTGAGTCCCTCTGACTGAAACGCCTCCTTGAATTGCTCCTCCTCAAATCGAGAGGCCCTACTGGTACGTTCCCGACCTTGCCGTTTGATAGCATCGCGACTGATGGCGTCACGGTAATTGGGCGCCGAAGGCTTCACCGGGCTCAGTGGGAGCGGTTCGCTAGGGTCTGGGGAATCAGCGAGCTGATAAAGGAGGTAGAGTATTGCCCATTTATGTTCCAGCACAGGAAGTGAAAGTAACCGGGTATATAAATTCGAGAAGCGCAGAGCTTGGGAGGGATTGCTCTGTATGAGCTTTCGTTTTATAAGGTCGGAGGCGTGGTTGACATCAGAAGAAATGGCGGGGGAAACTGGGCTAGACCGCGAATAGTGAGTTTTAGCATATTTTTTTCGGGTACATTTCAGAAAAGGTACATACCTGTCTAATATAGATTTGACAATTTCGAAGCAAGTATCGTGACGTTCTTGCGCAACATCTTCAGGATCATTGGGATCACTAGGTACGATGTGGGTTATCAGGCTGTCGATAGCGTTGGTGATGCGATCGGGAGCCATGACGGCATCGTCGCGGGCTACTCAAGTGCAGGTATATGGCTGGTGAACAATATAATTGCAGAAAATCTGTGTTTAGGAGGGAGTTCAATCAAGAAGCTTCTGCGTGGGCGAAAATTCTGGGTAACTTGTCCAATATCAGCGTGATTGGGATCATGGAGCTCAGACGCGACAGGCGCGACAGACAAAGTTGGTAGTGCGGGATACAGGGCGAGTTGCTTAGCGTCTTTCAGAGGTTGAATGTAGCGGGGACCTGATCTCCCTCGACTATTAGGCGACGATTCAAGTACAAAAAACCTTAACAATGCACTGATGTATCCCTGGGCTGGGTGTGCTCGCGGCAAAAAACCAACTACACTCGAAACCATCCATTCACCTTTAACCTCACGTCAACAGCAGACGAATCGCTCATCAACTTACACGACGCAACATGCCTTTTTCATCAGCTTAATGCCACCATAGTGATCGCATCAAAGCCCCCGTTCGTTTCATCCAACTCATGTGTCTTTTTATCGCGCCGCGCCGCGCTATTTTGTCGCACGCGACGCTGTCGCTTATTCAACTCCTATCAAGATGCCAGACATCGACCCCGCGGCTTTGAGCCGTCCATCCGTCAGCCTCTCGACGCCGATTTTATCCAACAAGACACTTTCTGGGTCTATCTCTGGTGCGCCAAAGATAGCAAAGTCGAGTCAGATCATTCCCGCCCGAATTGATCTCGAACCGCTATATACTGTGCTCAAAGCTGCCATTGGTAACGAGAAATGGGCAATATATAAAGAATCAACGACCGAGTTCCTGATAGGTAGATACTATGACATCTATCAAATACACATGCGCAATTACTCACACATCTTCAGGACGCTTGAATCAGACCGAATATTCTGAACGAATAGACCCTATCCTCGCAGGCCCAGGGGACAAGGAACACCTACACAATAATCTCATTGCCGCCATATACGGAAATGTTACTCGAGAGATGCCCGATCAAGGGCTGGCCCCCTGGGTCAGCGCCAACGATAAGCCTGCGGCGACGACAGGGACCAAGCCAGTGTCCGGGGATGCCACGGAGCGGAGATTGAAGGGAGACGTAATGCAACTGCCAACTCGAGATCGCAGGCGCATCAAGGATTTGGTCCAGAACGATGTCAGTGTCTCCATGCCGCCTCCTATCCAACTGCTGACCAGTAACAAGTGGGATCCTCACGAGAGCATATCCAACATCTTTGCAGACACACGTCGCAAACTTTCTACAGTAACAGATGCCACCCCGACGGTAGGAGGCATAAACAACATGAGTATGTATTCTACCGAACCGTTTTTTGTGGCCAAGCTTTAACAAAGTGCAAGATTTCGATTTAGAAATTCGAAAACGGTATGCTCAGCCTTTGGCGGTCGAATCAGGCGAGTTTCCTGATATTAATATGATCTCCGGCCGAATGCTACCCTCTTGCTATGAGGCAGGACTGGTCAATGGGCACACAGTGGATGCTCCCCAATTTCTCTCTGTAGCTGCGGAAACTTTTATCAAGGAGGTCCTTACACAGGTCTTCAGCCGCACGCGGAGTAATGGACCTGGTGAATCAGGTAGTGCTGGGTTTGGCGTTGGGACGACATGGATTCAAACGCACAAGTACAAGCGGCAGCTGGAATACGAAGAAGAAGCTGCGATACGAGGCGAAATCTCCAGAGACAAGAGCGGGCTATTGCCGATTGAATCTAGGGCTGCGAGCGAAAGAGGCCCCTTGGGGATGTCTGATCTTCGCCTTTCCTTAGAGATGGCGGACACAGGCATGGCACAGTTCCCTGTGTTAATGACACAGGTTATATATGGATACCGGGAAGGGGAGCTGGAGAATTGGGATGACTATACCTGGGTGTGTGATCAGCCACCTGAAGCCTACACAGGCGCGAAACATGATTCAGAGGCAAACGGAGGACATGTTTTTGAGCTTGCGAACGGTTACCCTGACGCCATGGATATAGACACGGAAGCATGGTGGGAAGGTGCGGAAAGTCAGGATGCTGATATGCTGGATGGCATATTGGACTCGTGCCTTGCAGCAGGGTCCTGAGACTTGTTTCGTGAAGTTGAAAATCTCGACTTAACTAACGTGGAGGTGGAGTGGACAAGGCAAAACGTCACATCCATGTTGAGTCCAGCTCATCTGCATGCAACAAGATGAACAGAATCGATACCAGAAGCAAAAGGGACCCAACTCATCTAGCCGGTTTCGCATATATATAAGCGAAGCCTCATCGTACGGCTGTGAAAAGCGCAGGCTGGCGTTACAACCAAGAGAGAAAGGAATATGCTAATAAGAAAGTACGGGCAAGGCAAATAAGGCGTGCAAGGAGCCGGCGTTTGACGAAGAGAGTCGTGATTCAGTACAACAGGCCGGAATCAAGGTTCAGACGAATGCATATAATCGGACGGCTTTATCTTTGGCGCAGGGGTTTTTGGCTGATCTCATTTTTGCTTCTTCATTTGGGTTGCGGTCGAGGGAGACTCGTATCCATGGTGCTCATATTGTATGTATTTCTATTGCTCTATAGGGCTGAAGGTCACCCCTATACAGCATGCTATCAAGAGGCAACGAAAACTTGCCGTGGACTGGAGTAATGGGGACGTAGGGGAGGCGGTGGGATTTTTGTACTTTTATCCTTACAGAAACGATACCCAGGTAGCTCGATGAGAGTAAAGAATAAACCGCTAAGTACCTACCAATGATGGTAAAGGCCACTGGTTTTGTCGTGTTAGGTTAGGATAGTAGCTGGAGGCCTTCCTATGGTTGGCCAAAGGGATTGAAATCGAATGATGTCAGTGAGTAATCGTAGGGAGAAAAAGATAAGTGTCGTAACATGTTAGTTGGAATCCTTGCTACCGAGCTCATTGGAATGAGAGAGCTTTGTCGGGAAATGCACCTTAATGAACTGGCAGAGCCAACTTGACGCTTTGACTAATAAATTGGCCTCATGATGTTTGCAAAGGACCAAGCAAATAACTGTAGCGTTCAACCCGACGAAACTTCTGAGCATGTAGTCATCCCTGCTATGCAATTCTCTCTTGCCCACCTAAAGGGATATAAAAAGCTTAGGGCCTCTATTCTAGGTACCTAGGTAATAAAAGGCTTTTCAGTGGCCAAGTACTAGCGAAGAACCATCATCCTCATTGCATGCCAGAGTCGCCCGTAGCTGGAAAGGGATGAACGTAGCGGGGCTCCAAGTTCCTTAAGCCCTTTGTTGTTTTAGGTAATTCTGCTTTCGGGAAATAAAGGCGTCAGCTTAGAAGCCATGCTAACTACCACCAAAGCCAGGAAACCAGCTTCTGAGTCTGTGAAGAAAGAGAAGAAGAAAGAGAAGAAGGAAAAGGGAAAAAAGAGAAAGAGAACAAATACAACTTGGCATAGCCATCCAGTCTCAAAAACCATCATTACGAGCATTGACAAAGGCCAACACAAATCATCAGATTCTTGTTAGTATTGGACAAAGCTACCATATTCTGGGTTCCATTGTGCCATGTGCTTCGTCACTTCGATCGGTACCTTAGTACCTAGGTACCATCGCGCGCGACCCCCCCTTCTGAACAGGTCTCTGACCAGGTTTTCAGCATTATAGTCAGGCCTGATCAGGCTTATTAGCTTTTTAGGAAATATATCCTTTCTCCAGTATATATTTATAGACAGGCTATAAATTTAAACAGGCTACAATTGCTTATTAGTTATTTCCCTTTTATCCTTGCCTAATTTATTAAATTAAAATAATAAAATAATTACTTATACTTAAGCAATACCTTAGCTAGTTATTAGTAAGCTAAGGGATATAGATATAAAACTTTTTTTCTTTTTAAAGGAAAAGATAAGAAGAAAAATATACCTT
>JAAOAM010000176.1:0-31201 GCA_013396015.1 Fusarium mexicanum | reverse complement strand
GAGAGACGGGGGGGCGCTTTTTGCGGCACGGGCTGGGGGAGCGTTATTTATCGGGGAGACGCCCAGGTTTTCTCATGTGTTCGCCGTCCGTCGTATTCCCCTGCCTGACAGTTTTGACCCAAAGGAGACCGGTCATGTTCTGTGAATAGAAGCTACAAACAAAAACTGGGTGTAACAGTGTTAGGGCCGACTGCGTGGTAGCACCTACCACGCAATCCTCTCAACAGGAACCTCCCTCCGCCTTCTCTTCTTCTTCTCTTCGGTTTTCGGATCAGCAAGTTTCACTCAAGATGGTCTGGTTTAAGAAGATGGGTTCGCTCATCTACTCCAAACTCGCCAACAGACGGTTCGCATTCGCTCTCACGACACTAGCTGTATGCGCCGCAAAGGGCGTCCATCTCCACAACCACCGATCCAGCGTCGCCCCCAAGCGCATGCTCCTCTTCTTCTTCTCCTTCTTCACCCAAGATATTCTTCTCCTCCTCCTCATCCGCCTTCTTCTCAGCCACTGGGTCCCCAGCTTTCCCGGCAAGCTACGAACACTCATCACGGCGCTTGCATTCTTGTTAATATTTTATAATGTCGCCCTCTGCATCGTTTCCGTCTCTTTCTACATCGTTGCTGGATCTGAGATCCACTGGCGCAACATTGGGTTCATAGCTGACCCGTCGGCGCGGGCGATTATCTTTTCGGGGTTTACTGCATTCATGGGCGTTTTGTGTCTCTGTGCTTGCTTCAGTGGCGTTCTTCAAACGGCGTGCTATGCGCTTTTTGGGTGGGGAGGTGATATTGTTAATTGGCCGATTAACTTTCTTGCGCGTAAACTTTGTTGCTGTTGCTTTGGGAGGAGGAACGCTTACGATCAGTTGTCGCAGAGGGATAACGCGCAGTGGATTGACAGCGAGAGCGGATCGAGTCATGATGAGTACTCGGAGGATGAGTACAAGGACAGGGCAAGATCGTCATCGAAGACACCGCGACGTTCGGCCCGAGCCCTCAAAGGCGATTCACCAGCCCGGAGATCCAGATGCACCCGATTTCTGCGCATATTACCGTATCCTGTCGTCGGCATCCTTCTAACAGCGCTTTTCACACTCACGTTTCTACGACCCAAGGATCCGTCTCTAATTTTCCTCTCGTGGACTAGCGGCCTTTTACCCTTCGTTGACTTTGCTTCAACATCGCCATTCCTCGATGATCTTCCCTCTGTTTACGGTAAAGGCATGCAACGAAACTGGGACGAGCGCACTGCCCTCGCTCAGCCTCCGTCTTTGAGCTGGCTCCCGAAGAATGCATTGCCAAGAGGCTTTGAGGACTGGTACGACGAGAAGCTTCACTACAATTCTGAATCCGACCCATTAAAGATTTCAAACCTGGATGAACCTCTCCGAGAATCCCTTCGCGGCAAGTTGAAGGATATCAACATTCGTCACGTGGTGATGTTCTTTCTGGAGAGCACGAGAAATGACGTTTTCCCCATCAAGAAGGACGGATTGATCTGGAATCGATTCGTTGACACATTTCCCGACAAGAAGCTTCCGCAAGAAGTGCAAGACAAGCTGGCCAGTCTGACACCGACAGCGAATTTTATCACTGGAGACTACGACGATGGATTTGAGCATGCGGAAAAGCCGAAACGCGGTGGAATTCACTTTACGAATGCGCATACAGCTGGGACGTATACGCTCAAGAGCATGACCGGCACAGTCTGCGGTATTGCTCCTCTGGTCGGCGACTTCAACCTCGAGCACAGTCACCACATTTATCAGCCCTGCCTACCGCACATTTTCGAGGCCATGAACCAAGCAGAGGCTCTGAGCGAAAACACCAAGTCCAAGCGCCATGGACATTCAGGCACGAAATTGAAGTGGAACGATAACATGAACAAGGAGGACAAGTGGAACTCTTACTACTTCCAAGCTGCGACGCTCGAGTATGACAACCAGTACAATCTCATGTCTGCGATGGGATTTCCGATGAAGCACACGATTGGGAGGGAGTATCTGCGAAGCGAAGGTGCAAAGCATGGACCTGTTACGCTACCGAACATCAACGAGTTTGCATTCGAGGAGGACCCGTTGGAGGATTACATCACGGACATTTTCGAAGACGCGGCCAAGGCCAAGAGTCGTGTGTTTTTGACTCATTTGACAAGCACGAGCCATCATCGATTCCACATGCCCAAGACGGAAAAGTACACGCCTCTGGCAAAGGGTCTAGACATGATGTCTCGCTATGTCAACACAATAGGCTACGACGATCGCTGGATCCGCAAAGTCCTCGACGTTCTAGACAAGCAGGGCATTGCGAATGAGACATTGGTTATTTTCCAGGGCGATCACGGTACTTCACTTCCAGAAAACGACTACGCTTCACCGTATTACAACCCCAACATCGGCGTCGATCACGTCCCCTTGATTCTATCGCATCCTCAATTACCGCCCTTCAACGTAGACGACGCAGTCCACTCGACACAAGTCCTCCCCACCATTCTCGACATCCTTCTCGAAACCAATTCTCTCAGCCCCAGCAGCCACGCCGCAGCATCATCCCTCATCACCAACTACGAAGGCCAATCGCTCCTCCGACCATTACGCACACAAACTAGCGATAATAGCACGGGCCAGTGGCAATTCACCGTAACGAACCCCGGACGCGCGATGCTTACGGTTCGCGACGCGAGGTTCCCGGACAGACATCTCGTGGTGCCGGTGATAGAGAACGTGGATTGGAGATTATCGGATCTGGAGAAGGATCCGCATGAGCATGATTCAGTGCAGGCGTTGGATTTCACCGAGTTTGTCAAGAGTGTGGAGGGGAGGTTTGGGAGGGATGTTGCGGAGTGGGCGGAGGAGGGGGCGTTTGTTACGAGGTGGTTTGTTAAGGAGAATAGCAGGCGCTGGGGTTTTGATCACCAGGGGTGATGTTATGACCACTATTCATGACCAGAACTTAGACTACATATTTTAATATTATGCGTATGACTTTCTTCTTCGATTGCTCTCTTGTGATCGGTGAGGATTTGCTACAGACTTGCCAGAGTGTCTGCATCGCTCTGCTGCCAAGGATGCATCCGCTCAATCGACTCAATCAACTTACGATGCTCAGAAGATCGGCGCGTGATCGCAGCTTCGAAGGGCTTCGGATGGCTGACAACTCCAGATGTGAACTCAATCTTGGGCATCTCACCTCCCTCTTCCACTCTAACGTCAAACACAGCAAGAGTCTGCGCCATGTTGAGGAACAACGTCTTGTCAGACATGGCCTGCGCCGGACAAATTCTCCGACCAAAGCCAAAGACAAAACGACCCGGGTTTGTCTCAGCCTCCGGACCAAGAAAACGCTCTGGTTTAAAAGCCATTGGATCTTGGTAGTTTGCCGGATCATGACAGATTTGCCTGCAGCGGCGTCAGTCATCATCTGGATATTGGGAGTAGACGATGAGCTTACCAGATATTTGGAAGAATCATTGCGCCCTTTGGGATGAGAAGGCCGTCGATGACATCGTCTTGGGAGGTTGTATGGGGAAGACACATTGGTCCGACGGGATGCCATCGGAGAACTTCCTTCACGAGCGCATTGACGTATGGCAAGTTTTGTCGATCCGATAGCGTTGGCAAACGAGCAGTTCCAATGACCTCGTCGATTTCATCCTGGGCTTTCTTCTGGGCCGCGGGGAAAAGGGTCATGGCAAGGAAGAACGTTGTGATCGCGGACACAGTCTTGGGATCGGTCAGCTGGGTCATGCAACGTACTCGAGACTCAACATACGGTATCAGCACCAGCTGCATAGAGAGATGCGGCTAGCCATTTATTCTCAGAAGCTTCTTCATACGTCAAGCTTTTCTTCTGCATCAGCTGGGACAGGAACGAGGTGTTATCCTTGCCGTCAGCCATTTGATGCTCCACGAAAGCTGCGGGGTCCTCAACCGAGCTCTCGAGATTAAACCTCCACTGCTTCGCTGTAGTTTTGAAACCAGCTCCAGGGAACCAGTCGGGTATATACTTCACTGAATGAATATGTTAGAAAGTAATCACATATTGGACTTTTGTGACCTTACGAATCGGGATGAGGTCAACCATAAATGTCCCAGGCTTGGCTGCGATACCAAACTCATCGACAACCTTTCGTACAGTACTTAGTAGAGGATCGGGTCTGAAATGTTCCGCGGTGTATCCATACACAACTCTCACGATCACAGAGCCAGCTTGTCTACAGGAAATGTCAGCAGTGTCACCACGTGTCCTTCAACCAAGACATACTTCTGAATTTGCTCAACCAAATAATCAGGGTCCCTCAGTAAATGCAGGAGAAAATGCCCAACTTCAATCTCTTGTATAGCGTCGTTTGACTTGACGCTAGCTTCGGACTTGAGGCAAAGATGAGCCTTTTTGCGGTGACTGCGAAGCTGGTCGTTGTAAGGCAGGAAACTCAAGGTCTTGTCCCAGCCAACCCTACAATTTGTAAGCAAGCAAGTTTTTGGTGGGAAAGGAGGTATGGGCGCACATTTCACCGGCAAAAGTCATTTTTGATCTACTAGAATGTTTGGCTGACCGATCGTTGAGGATGGTCTGAGCCAACTTCGCATCGTTGATTATGACAAGGGTTTGACCAAAGACAGTAACGGAGCTGATATTTCCTGGCGCGTTTATCATCAATATCTGAGGAAACAACGGGATTGATTGATTATACCGTATAAATCTTTGTGTTTGGCCCAGTGATGTGCCTCAAATTGTCCAGCTGGTGGGAGATCTAGTACATTGCCGACAAGAGGAAGACCTCGGGGTCCGGGAGGTAGCTGTGCTTTACGAGATGTTTTGGCAATGAATTTGGTGACGCACATATACACGAGGGTTATAACACTGGTGTAGATAACTAGTAGGGCAGATTCCATGATTGCAGATTGAAGGATGGATACAAGAAGCTTTGTTAATAAAGAAAGAAAATAGCAGCCGTCATGACCGACGATAAGTCTTCAGCAGTGCTCGCCTTTAAAGACCACGACATCAAACACAGAAGCCCACCCTCCTTACCGCCATCCAACTAGTAACATCAACTTAGCCAAGTACCGCCATCAATCAAGAAGCGCATCAATGAAAATTAATCAACTTTCCTCATGATCACAAATCTCCTGCTCAAATTGACGGTAAAGCAGTGCCAAGTCAGCTTTGCAGACAAACATTTCCACCAACGTGGCGCTACCATCTGATTGTGTTACATGAAGCCCACGCTAGTGTCGTCCACCAACAAACTGGCTTATTTGACTGGCCATTTCAGCACGCTACGCACAACTTGCAGAAATTGGGGTTTACTCTTGGGATGAGCTGGCATGGCTTTTATTGTTTGTCTAATCGCGATGACGTTGTCTGCGACCCGAATGGTGGATTGGCGAAGTGGCTTGATTAGAAGTCTGTTGTATGGTACGGGTAAAGTATTTGCCTCGCTAATTTGAGCTAGCCTGCGATAGGGTTTCCTTAATGGGACTCGTAATGTGATAGATCTGATCAGAGAAGGGCTTGATTGTGACTGAGAAGCCCATATCACAAGACCGTGTGCAGATTTGCACGCGCTGAGCAGAGAAACGGTGGACATACCGACAAAGGAAGAAAATAAAGAGCAGCGAATAAATCTTACATAGTACTTATTCACTGAAAACTCAAGTAGAAACGTGTACTTCGTGGTCTTATCTAAAACTCGGGTAGTGATCGATTCCATAACACGTCTGGTTCCATATACTGAAGAGAAAAGAACGATTATTGTTGAAATAATCTATATTGTTATCAATACCCTTCCTGAATGCTTAATAATAGCAAAGCTTGAGTTCGTCATTCTGTATCATGCAGCGTCAGGCAAGGCACCATTAGTACGGAGACATCATCCTCCAAATATGCCCAGCGCCGTCTGTGGAGAGGCGGCCTTAGCCGCAGGTATCAGCATGGCTCTTTTTTTATTATTTTATCTAAATTTCCTTTTATAAACATGCATCAGCATGAGTACAAATCGAAAGCGCGTTGTATAACAAGGGCCGACCTAGAGGTTGTTAAACTTTCCGAAATGACAGGCCCTTTCGGCAGAGGTACTCGACCCCAAAGGCCGCCCTCAAGACGTGAGAAATGCGGAGAGAACAGGTTCTCGGCTGGTCAGAGCAATAAAGTTTGTAGATCAGCAAAGGCCTATTTCTATTAGCTGCAGCGTACGTTTCAGGTCAAGATACAACTACCGACTGCAACGTTAGCAGAGCCTCTGCGGAGGCTTCGGCTCACGACCCCGCTCTTAAGCCGAGTTAGTCATCGCGTCAGGCACGGCAATTGCCTGGCATCTGATGCGAGAATAAGCAATCTGACACGCAAATGAGAGAATTAATAAATAAGCCCTTGGCCATTTCTCCCAACAAGCATATCTCATCATCAGTCACCACCAAGATGATTCCTACTGAAGATCAACCTGTCCTCATCATAGGCGCTGGTATAAGCGGCCTACTTCTTGCACAGAGTCTATCACGACATGGCATTCCCTTCCGTGTATTTGAACGAGACATAGATCTTGAAACACGTGGTGTAGGATGGGGTCTTACTCTTCTCTGGACGCTGCCCGTCTTGAAAGATCTTTTGCCTAAACATTTGTTTGATCGCTTGCCAGAAGCTTATGTTGATCGAGAAGCTGTTACCCAGGGTCTGTCGTCAAGCTTCCCGTTCTTTGACTTGAGTACAGGAGAGCTCAAGGCATCTGTACCTAAAGCTCCGGAGACAGAACGTGTCCGCGTGACACGACAGGGCCTCAGAGCTCTGCTAGCCACTGGGATTGACATTGAGGTACGTTGCAGTGCTGACTACAGTTTTCCTGTACTGACATTTCCGGGTACCAGTGGAGTAAAGGTGTTGCTGGAGTCGTGTCGACAGATGACTCTGTCGCTGCTTCATTCGAGGATGGCAGCTCAGTATCTGGGAGTTTACTCGTCGCATGTGATGGAAGCCACTCACGAGTGCGTCGCTCACTGTTCCCTGAGTGGAAGCTCAAGGATATTCCTGTTCGAATGCTAGGCATCAAGATGGAGCTATCACCTTCACAGATCAAGCCAATTCGTGATCTTGATCCCTACTTCTTTCACAGCACAAACTCGAGGAATGACACATTCGTATACTTTAGTGGTAAGCCAGTCAGATTTGTTCTCTTTGTAGTCGTTGCTAATGGCCACTAGTCCTCGACGCGCCCGGTAATCACTCTGACACCGACCGCCCGTACATCGGGCAACTCTGTATCTCGTGGCCATATCGCGAAGGTTTCCTGAACAGACCATCTCCTATCGAGATTCCGGATACTCCGGAAGAGAAGTATAGATTGGTTCAAGAGTTGACTTCCACCTGGGCGGGGTGCTTTCATCCGCTTGCATCCGCAGTCTCACTGGAGAGCGAGATGAAAGGACTCAAGATACAAGACTTGACCCCTCCGAAAGACTTTCACACAGTAGGCCGAGCTGTACTCATGGGAGATGCTCTTCACGCAATGGCAATGTGTAAGACACATCCTCCACACTTTATATACCTATAGCTAACAACAAAGACCGGGGTGAGGGCGCAAATCATGTCATCTTCGATGTTAAAGATTTTGTGGAACGAGTTGTTCCTACTCTCAACGGTGATGGCGAACTGAGATCCATGCTAGATGAATATGAACGAGCGGTTATCTCACGAACGCGTCCAGCAGTACTGGCGTCGAGGCGAGCCTGTCTTGATGCACATAATTGGAAGAGGATCAGTAAGACTAGCCCATTGTTGACAAAGCGCATGCCATACATAGAATTCGAGGAAACTGAGGAGGTTGAAGTAACACATAGACTATAAGAGAAGGAGTAATGCATAGTTGTCTTGTTCTGATTGTCACTTCATTGACTCTCAACAGTCGGGGTTGTTTAGCTACACGTCTTGTCCTTGAAGGTAGAACCTATAATGTGATTGATAAATCCAACATTTACATATATATAGTTTATACATTTTGGCCAATCTTTCCAGCTTCTACTAATAAGTTTAGCCAAATACTAAAAAATCTCTTAGTTGTTTAGAAAACATTGCATATTCTTCAGGCGGGTACCCAGGGATTTTCCGAGACTCAAAGTTCTCCGATAGCAGCGGACCGTACACGGGGACATGGCTAAACAAGGTAAAGTCGTAGTCATACTCGTTCCACCACTCAAGGTCAAAAGCACAGTGCTCCATCCCAATCGCCTTGTAGTGCGGCATCAGTGTGTCCACGTTTGTTAGATGTCCAGGATAGAAATTTGACTCCAAGAACGATGTCTTATTGATGATGTGTTCCAGGGCGCCGGCGTGCGCTTTGAGGGATTTCTTTATTTCGAGCCGGCACTCGTCCACCCAATCGCCGTCAGGGTCTTCTTTTAGAGCACGGGCAAGTACCAGCCGCGTAGCCTCTTTGTCGAGTATATCTTGTTGAAAGATTGCAGAGCACATATCTGTGGCATATTCTGCGTCTAGTAGCAGGGTGTATGAGCCATCCGGCATGCCAGCATCTGGGAGAAACATGGCTTCGGCCAGGCAGTTCGCAACGATGGGGTACAGTCCATCAGCTGCGGCTGCGAGAGAGCCCTCGTTACTCCAATGGTCCCCTCCCCCCTGGCCTTGAGTGATACTAAAGGCTAAACCTTGAGACAAGCAAGCACGGTCGAGAAGGTTTCTCACCATGCTCAATTTATGTCTGATCCGCAATCGCTTGTTCTCTTGGCAGATTGGGATAAGACCTATAGCATGCCCATCTGGATAGCCTGAGGACACACGATCCTCGTGGATGTTGATGTTTCGAAGAGACGATCTCTTATTAAGAGGCAGAGCATCGAGGAAACCTATGGCAGCTGAAACAGCAGAGAAGCGATGGAGCAGACGATACTGCTTTTCATGACGGATGCTGGTCTCCCACGAATTTATCCGAGCCCATCCCTGGCCATCTCCGAGCCTACGTCCCATGTCATCAAGGTCGGATAATGATGAAGGAAGACGCCAAGGCTTGTAGCATTGGTCAAGGAAATTCGATAGCCGCGCACCACCGCTATACTCCCAATCGACAAGAGCCTTGTCGACACTGGCTACAAACTGTGCATCCGAAACTTCGCAAAGCAGTCGCAGAGTGAACTCAATTGCTGCCCGATGTGCAGAATGTGCTCGGTTGTTGGAACAGATATCCCTGTAGATGTCGTCATCTGGGGGGGTGCCGTCCATCTTGAGCCTGCCATTATGTATATCTAACCACCCATCTCGCAATCTCAGTCTTGGGTTTCTTCCGTACGATAGTCTGCTGGAGAGATTTCTGCGGTAGGCTAGTACGTTGGAGAGATGGGTAGTAAACCACGGGAATCTCTCTTCGACGAGGAGGTGCATTTCTCGTGTGATAAACGGGTATAACTCAATGATGAGTTGCATTTGTTGTTGGAATTGACCATTAACTAGCCCCTCGAAACGGCACAGCCACAAGCTAAGATCTTCTTGATAGAATGTCTTGAAGGAGATGTCGTTGTACAAGAAAGGCATGTCTTTGGTCTCCTCAGCAACGAAGCGGCATGTATATATAAGGGCAAGGTCAATCGGCTCTCCGTGGGCGGTAGTGAGCTTGCGTGAGGCTGCATTGAAATGGTAGCCTTGCTCAGTGGTGAGGTAATATTTGTAGATCATGTGCCGCAGTTCACACGGAAGACTGACAAAGGATCGTGGGGCCATGGTGTCGAGGGTGCGGGCGGCGAGAGGGAGAGACATGTTTTGGAGCCCTACGTAGAACAGATTTAGAGACGTCAGGGTCTAGTGGTGAGATGGAATCTTTGGCAGAGTGAAACCAGGGTTGGTACGTTTGGCTGAATTAATCTTAATGAAGAGCAGTGGGCAGCTTTTATAGTCGATTTGGCACGGATCTAGCTTTTCTGCAAAAAGCAAGATGTGAGGCAACCGTAAGGATAAAATATTGCCCGTTTTTGTTTATTGGTATTCTTTACATTTGTGTCCTGAGGGCTGAAGCCTCTTTTAACCTCTCAACCTTATCACAGTATACAAACGCTCATTTAAGTTTTTTACCTTTGTTTTTTGGGTTGTACCGTCCTTTAGCCTCCGATCTTTTCAACCTTATCACGGAAACCGGGGTTTGTGCGAGGTGCAGTTGGACTTATGACTGAGAGCCTTAATCGGCGGAAAGAACTTAGAGTCCTGTCTGCACAAAGCCATTGGTGCCGGGCATTTGAGTTTCCCTGGTTCACGCAGCAGCCTAGCCACATATCGACCCGAAATTGCAATATCCTATAGCAAGGAAACGATGGCTATGTCCATAGCCAGTTAAAGAAGGTGGATATCTTGGGCTCCATCCCAGGGTCACGGAAGACCAGACGCGCCCAAGGATCTAGGTCCAGCAGATGAGTTGGTAGATGCGACTCTCCAACCACTTGAGAGAGCTGTCCCGATACGGACCGTGCGATAAGCCAATTCTTAGATAGAAGTGTCTGTAGCAATGTCGTGTTGGGATATGTTTCTCGGCAACTAAGCGGCCACCGACTCAATCGTGAGGTTGACTACTTTCTCTTGTCTAATATATCAAGCATTTCCAAGAGTGAGGGGAGGAACTCTTCCGTCTCACACCGAAAACCTTCATGATGCCCAGGCACCGTCATCCTAGGACACTTCAAGATCTTAGCCTGCTCCTCAATCGCTCTCGCGTAGAAAGCATCTTTACATCGCACCCCTCTCATCACACCAACACTGACCCCGTGTTCTTTAACCCGGAACATATTAGGACAGTATCCAATCAACGGCGCCCATTCATATTCCCAAAAGTTCTTCTGGTTTCTTGGGTCAGGCTTGTCAGCCTTGGGAATGCCCTCAGCATCGTAACCAAAGAGACATTTCTCAAACTCTTTGGCAGCTGCTTCCTGACCTTGCGTTTCGAAAAGGTCTAGAAGACCGTACATCCACTCAAGAATCTGCGTTGCATCGGGTAGTAGCATTGCGAGACCGGCTTCGTGAGCGATCAGATGGACCACCATTTCTGGAAAGTCATGAGCGAATTGGTATGCGAAGATACCACCAGAACTGCTACCAAAGAGAATGGCTCTATCGAAGCCGACAGCTTTGATGACGGCGCGGATATCGCGGGCTTGTTGGGGAGGGCTTAGGCGTTTGTTGACGGGGACTTGGCTGGCTGACATTTGACGACGATCAAACGTTGCGCAGGTGAAACGGTCTGATAGCGCGGCTATTATGTTGTTGAACTGCATTCCGTGGCCATTTCCACCGGGGATGAGGATAATGAGAGGGCCAGAACCTTGATACCAGTAGTGAAGGTCGCATCCTTCATTGTGGGCAATACTTCTGGTTGGCTTGAACTCCATTCTTGGCTGCTATGTTAAACTGTAGTTGACGATTCATAAGTGCCCGCTTCATTCACATTTTTGGAAGCATTGCGAAAGTCGTTTGCTTCTTATAACCTGAGCTGAATGTTGTGTTGCACTCGGTTAATTCTGAATCCCGAGAAGTCACTGAAGGAATTAGCCTAAACGTGAGAAGCGGCGTGAGTCAGACGGTTATCATGCGATTTATAAGCTGTCAGACTTGATACCAAGGCTCTTTCTTACAATGATATCTTCGCGATTAAACTGTATAAAAGTGCTGGATTGAGTCTATCATGGATAGCGAATCCCTCTTCATCCAGTCCGGCACATGTATGCTTTAACCCATACTTGATCTGGCTATTCATCCCACTGAAGCTCAAGGCGGGTCACTTTCAGTCCGCCCTGGTCCGCTCAGATCTCGATGCTGGTCTCGCCGGTACGTGAAGCATTACCCATGATCCTCACAGACTTCGTATCTCGAAGCCACTCAACGGTCAATTCACCACCTTCCTTCGACTGCTGCAAAGATCGTAGCGTGTTTCCCGTAAAGTCTGGGTGGTACTGCTTGAGCTGAGCAGTGGTTTCGGCGTTTGACAAGACATGAGGGATGATGGCACGATGAGCAGAGCCAGTCTGCTAATATTAGTGATGCCCTTTTTGAAGACGAAGGTACTTACCGCAGCGTCTTCATGGTTGTTGCCTGCTATGCAGTTGATGACCCGAGTATGAATGTGCTCTGAAGAGCTTGTCGAAACTTGGAAAATGTAGATGAAGCCATTCAGAGGAGCCTGATCAGTCAGTAGTGGACTATAGGTGACAGTGGGTGACTGACCAGCTTAGAGGCATTGAACTCCAGAGCCTTCAAGTCAAGCTCAGGACTAAACTCAAGCAAGAAATACTGCTCTTGCTCAAACACACCAACTGGCTCTCCCTCACCCTCCCACTTCGAACCAGATGCAGCTTCAAACAGATCCTTCAATTCTCCCCAACGCTTGCTATCTTTTGTCACGGCAGGAAGGTCAAGCAATTCCGGAAACTCAATGCCAACCAGCTTCACATCCTCAAACGGGCTCTGGTTGAGAGATGCGGATGCAACACCATGAAGCCTGGTGAGATACCTCAGTGTCTGCGGCGCATTGGGAAGAGTACTAAACAGGTGCTGCGACAACGCCAGGGTCGCGTGGCCACAGAGCGGCGCTTCGTTGACGGGATTGAACCATCGGACGGCGTAGTGGGCTTTCGCTGACTCATTCTCCGGATCGAGTGGGAGTGCGAATGCCGTCATTGGAAGGTTAATCTTCGTCGCTGTCTCTTGAAGTTTGGAAGCGGGAGGGAACAGTTCATATGGGAATGCGTCATTGTCATCCTTTTTGCTGGCTTCTGACTTGGGCAGAATTATCACCGCTGCGGGATTGCCCTGGGCCCTTGCCGATGCAAAGGCTTGGTAGGTAGTTTTCGTAAGAGAAGTCATCGCGATTTGCTTGTAGTAATGATCAACTGCGATACAGGGAGAGATATTGAGTGAGTGACGAGCAGTATTTATTACTTATCAAGATATCATCGTAAGGGCGTAAGTGACTCATGCTGACCCCGCAAATTGACTTTTTGGAGATGGTGTCATACCTTATGAGTGGGCACTGGGGGTATTTCATGAGGATACCTCGACATGCAACTATTTGCTACGTTATTCACTTCATCACAGGTCTAGTGAACACTCATCATTGTCTTAAATGGCTCGGCATCATCTGCAGGTCTGGGCAGCTTGATAATCACCGCTTGATAAGCAATGAAGCTGTTTTCGGTACAACGTCGATCCCGACGCTAACCGATAATGTTTCTTAGCAAGTTTCCGCGATAATATTATACAGAAAGTTATAAGTATGCTGGCATCTGTAAGGGCATTTTTTTTACATGCGCCTGCTTATCAAGAGCGTCGCTTATCTTTAAGAAATAGCGATTAAATATCACCCTGCCAGTCGGCCGTTCCAGGTCTAATCTAAGTTCTGTTACTCTGCCTCCATTCAACTCAACAGCTCAGTGCCATGCCAGGGTTCGACACTCTGAGAATCGACTCCCGCGAAGTAATGGGCAAACCATCTTCGACCCGTAGTGCCAGTGTAATGCCTCGCTCAGATACGGAGCAAAATAGTTCTGAACGGCGTCTAGGGAGATGCGCCCGGTGAGATGGATACCCTAGACCAGGCATCAAGACTCTGATTAGCTCTGTCAGAATGCAGAGACCCTTCAAGTACTCACACGTTGATTGAGAGCTTCTTCGACACCACGCGTGTAGAGCGTAGAGGGTCGGCGGAAGAGCAACTACCAAGCTGACGATTGCCGCAATGATCTCGGTTTTCATTTTGCGGAAGATCTCGCAGTCGTGTGAAGTTGTAAGCAAGAAAAGGTCTTGCCTGGAAAAGACTTTCTTTTTTATGTTACGAAGGCATGGTAGTTTCGACCAGTATACCGGTCGGACCACATTAAAAGATTTGTTTTTCGTCCAAATCTCAAGAGGCGCAGGCTTGGTGCCACGCATCAAATGATTCGCTAAGGTGCATGATATGTTGGCATTCGTCTGTCACATCAGGTCAGGCAGCTCACTGCGGGGCCAAGATTCTGGATAGATCCAATTGTCTTGCTTTTCGTGTCGTGACGTACTGTTCAGCTGTGAGCTGCGACCTGCAAGATTATGGATTCGACGAATGAGACCCAAATGAAGTCACACAGCTTTATGCACAACGAGCACCCCCGGGCGAGATTTTGGACATAACCAATGAAGAATCCTGGACATGGACGCTAAACCTGGACTGAGGCTTACGAGTTCTCAGATTCTGGATTAGACGAATCAGAACTGAGAGCGCAGAGCCTCGTTGGGCACCTACAAGAGTCAGCGATGCCCGCGGTTACCAGTCTCGATTCTCTATCTCCCATTTACGCGAACACCTCCGTCTGGCCTTTCTTTCTACACTTGGCGATAATCTGTTCAAATTGACGTTATTGCACTTTCTTCTGATGAGTGGAACAACATCTCAGCCAAGTGAGGGGGACTGGCTGGCGCACAAGGAATTCATTCGATATGAGTACCTAGTCAAGGATACGTCGCTCAAGGATTTGGCAGCTTTATTGAAAGCTCAAGGAATCCTCGCATCGTTTGTATATGCTGACCTGACATTGTGAGGAGAATACTAACTTAGTCATAGAAAAGGGCAGCTTGAATGCAGGCTTAAGAATTGGAACTTCTCCAAGAATATCGATAAAGAGACATGGCAGTACGTTGATCGCAAGATTTGTAAGCGCAAAGATGAGGGAAAGGACAGTGATGTCATTCACTGTGGTAGGAGACTGAGAAAGGTCAAAGTGAAGAAGGAAACCAACCGTCATCGAGAGATAAGCATCATGGCTCGATTTAAAACACGTTAGTGAGACCCAGACTCGATAGACGACGCTGATATTGACTAATGTAGCGCCTCAATCCCCAGAAAGTCCATACCTTACCATTTGTACTCCGCCTACTTTTGAGTTGAGCTTCGATTGGCCCCCATCTCTCCCATGGATTCAAATGCAAAACTACTTTTGGAACAGTAAGTGACCTTACAGGCGAGTAGCCAATTTATCTCACGGGTATTGAATAGACACAATCGTCTCTACCAGCTCCAAAGACATAGCATTTCATCATAAAAATGATGCCGATATGTCTCTGTCGTGGATTCTGAATAAACTAACCCTTTATGTCGAAGAGAGTCCATCTATCTCCCCATCGAGACTCATAGCATGCCTCAACAGCAAGATGCCAGAATGGTACCCTGGGGAACATATCAAGTCGTCTCAGAACCTGCTAGCTGGCCCAACGGCTGAAAGCTTATCAGAGCGGCTCAAGGTTATGGTGTATATGTTGTCAAATTCAATGCTGAATGGCAACCACGATGAAATATTCACCAGCCTCATTGATATCGAAAACGCAGACATCCGTACCCATTTCAAGAAGCTTCGCAATGAGAACCCAACCATCCGAGCATCTCTTGAAAGGCTATTCTGGCTCGAGATTAATGAGGCAACATGGTTGCGAAAGCCCATGGATGAACAAAGACCCCTCGGACTCATCACATGGCTATTACAACTAGGGCAGGATCCTAATTGCAGTGTCCATCTCAACTCTGGACCAGTCTGGGCCACCCCTATTCGGGAAGCGATCGAAGCTGGGTACCTTGAGCTCGTTCAGTTACTTGTACGCTTCCAAGCTCAAGCCGAGCTTCCTAAGGGTAGCACTTGTGAAGAAGGGTTCGTCAACCTAACTCTTGATGCTCGATGCTCAGATGTGGAGAAAACACGAGTATTGAACTTTTTGTTTGATCATCAGTTCCTCAGTAACGATGAAATGCTCCGAGCAGCGATCGAATTGAGCGATATAGTATTAATGACCAAGGTACTACAGTGTGACCCCGACGTTACGAATTACGAGACGACATGGCGACATCCAGCACAGCGACGGGAAAGGAGTCATTTTCAGACTTACTTGAGACATTCATCGGCCCTTATGATGGCGATCCAGGCTGGAGGTCCTATGGCAGATCTGATGCTGGACTACCTATTACAAAAAGGCCAGCCTGAACCTTCAATTCTGGTAGATGCGTCTCTGGCCGCAGCATATGGGACGCAACATGCCCTTATGTTGCGACTTGACGAAATTCGTATTCCTGAGAAGATGTGTAATGCAGAAGGCATTACACCCCTACATGCAGCAGTAGTTGGTGGCGATTCAACCGTGTGCAAGTATCTTCTCGAACGGCATGGAGGCTCATCCACCTCGTTGATTCTTGCCGCAGCCATTCTTGGGAACGTTGACATAGTGCAACTTCTCATAGAATATGGGGGCAATCCTAACGCCCCACTTTGCAGGCTGGACAACGAATGGTACGATTACTTTAACATTCCCCAGATTGGGAGAAGATATTCACAGGCTATGCTTAGCACGCTACTGAACTGTGAAGACTATGTTGATCCGACAGAAGGAGTTTACATAGTACTGATTCAGAACGGAGCGACTCTTGAGCCTGGTAACGTGGCGGAGCTTTCAAGGCGTGGTTATTACAGATGTTTGGAAGTTGCACTTAAGGCTGGCGGTAACCCAAACGATGAAGGCAAAAACAACCACACCGCACTTCAATGCGCTTTGGACGGTTCTTGGTCTTCTGAAGACGAGGAACAAACTTCGAAGCGATTTCTCACTGTTGACCTTCTGATAAAAGCTGGAGCAAATCTCAGAGGCGGGGAAGTTGTCAGAGCTATCGATCATCACGAACAGGAAGTGTTATTCTATCTTTTGAGGAACCGTGGGACCTTGAACGATGTTGACGAAACTGGTAAATGCTGCCTTGAAGCCGAAATAAACGCACACAATGATCCATTCCTCCAGGAAATCCTTGAGGGACAGGAGTTTCCAATCGATGCAGGGCCATTCTGTGCGGCAATACTCGAAAACGATTGGGATCTTTTGGAAAGACTCTTTGAAAGAGTTCGCATACCGACAGACTGCCACCTACTGGAGGGGACTGCCGTGGGGCTTGCTGCTGAGGCGGGTGAGGTTGATATCTTGAACAAGCTTCTTGCCCGATTTACCCACCCTTCAGTTTTAGTTTCTGCAATTCTTCCGTTTGCGATCGGCGAAATGGCCATAGTAGAATGTCGGCGGTACTGTAACGGGTCAACCTACTGGCGTCCATCCACCGAAGGATACAGAATCGAGGGCAGTCCTCTTGCACTGGCCGCTCTCGGTCGCTGCACTCATGGGTTCAGAGAGCTCCTTCACCGCGGATGCAGTATGGACAGGATATCTTGGAACGTTGTTGCAGAAAGCGAGAGAACCTCTGAATATTTGGAAGTTCTGAGAGAGTTTAGGAGCGGTAGCGGTATGCCTAGGCAGTATGACTCGAAATTAAACTCAGCACTGTGCAGTGCAATCAGAAAGAGAAATCATGATCTAATGAGGTATCTGGTGGAAGTGGGAGCAGATGTCAATGAGCTAGACCTATCACCATGGTCATCCAAATCGCCCCTTCAGACCGCTGTGCGGCATGATGAGATAGATATGGCAGCATATCTTCTTGAAAACAAAGCTAATGTGAATGCACCTCCAGCATTTAGCGCGGGCACAACTGCTCTCCAAGCCGCCGCAATACGTGGTCACATTGGGCTTGCATTACGTCTGATTCAGCTTGGTGCTAGAGTCAATACACGAGGGGCGGCCAGTTATGGTACATCAGCTTTAGAGGGGGCAGCGCAACATGGAAGTCTTGACATGGTAGCGCTACTCCTTCACCATGGTGCGGTTACAACAGGGCGGGGTCGTCAACAGTTGGTCATTAGTGCTGTCTTTGCTCATATGGGGGGATATCAATGTATAATTACGTTGCTGAAGGATGAATGCGGTTGGACTGACGCAGACCAAGACCTTTCGAAGCTTGCCGAGAAGTATGATGGGTATCCTCACTGGCAATGCCTCAGGTCATATTGTTGCGACGAGTACCATGACGGCGATACCGAATGTGTCTATCACTATACTGAGGAGCAAAGACGGCTCCACTACAGAACCTGCAAGAAATGCTTGAAGCTGGAGGCTAAAGAAGAAAAAGGGCATGACATAGATGACTGGAACGAAAGCAGTCTCTCAAGTGAAGAGGAGGACTTGGACTCGGAGGGAGCTGAATATTGATTATGAGTCTGTAGAGAGTCTGGTGTTAGAAAAACAGCAATTTATACTTTGCCTAATCACAAATATTTGGTTACATCTCCTGCTCATACCAAGATGGTGGCTGTAAGGTTACGGCGTAAAGAGGCTTGAAGCCTCGATGCAGTCGATATTAAGCATATCTTGTCAATGATGAATTTGGTCCAAACCTTGCTGGTGCCATAACGACTAAAATACGCCATAGAGGGGTACATGAGCAAGTGGCTCGCCTCTCACCATCAGGCTGAGATACTTCTGCCCTTCTCGCTCTTCCACAATTCTCGACAGTATGGTAGTCCTATGGTTATTCCTGGGCCTTCTCGCCCTAAGCATAGAGAGCGTTGCCGATGGTCCCTGCGAAACGTCTCTTGGATCAAGTGCCGTCGATACCATTCATACCAGCACAACCACCCGGAAGGGAACAATAACTATAACTGACCAAATTATCATTCAAACTGTTCCTCCCAACGTCATTAAGTCTAAACCCAGTTTGTCCGGGGCAAGTGTAGACGACAAGACCACCGGTCAACGTAACAGCACTGTTGGCAATAATATCAGGCCAACTGACATCAGAGTGAGCCCGTCTACTGTCGATATCATCAAGACAACTACCATCCCAGCGACATTCACGAAGCTGGCTACAGCCACTGCAAATACTGAAGCCAAAATAGCCATCATAACGGTTACCAGTACATATTTAACTCTCTATTCTTTTTCATTATTAATGACTTTGTGACAAAGGGCCGAGCTTTGTTAACCGAACAGAAACCAGGACGAAGACGGAGACGAACAGGAACACTATCACGACCACGACATATTTTACCACGACGATCGGGAGAAGGTCTGGCTTTACTGCCATTCGAGATAATATGGAGAGAATATCTTCTGAGCTACAGGAGACAACTACAACGGTCGGGTTTGCCGCTGAGCTGTTCTCACATACTCTGTTATTCATCTGCACTGACGATATGCGGACAAAGACGACCATTACCACCACGAGCTTTAGAGCGCAAATTGAAAGTCTTCCCAGATCTTCCACTTCGACAAGCATAGTGACGGTCTGGACAACTATCAACGAGACTCAATATCCTCCTGGCCTTACTAACACGGCGACTACTACTGTCAATCCCATCCAGACGGCACTTATCAACGTGACTAAAACTATCACGGTCGATGAGACAGGTAAGTATGACAAGACATATCACTCTCTGCATAACTAACTTGCGCAAAGTCACACTGCAAAGACGAATTCCTCAAAAGACGCACTACCAAGTCTGCGATCAGGACAGTTCAAATTACCTCTCCTGGGCGCCAGGAGACAATCCTTCAGATAAGCGCATGATCAAAGAATTCTCCCGCCAAGACCACGAAGTAAACCCCACCGAGATAAAAGTCGGCGATCGCGTCGCGTGCTGTAACGAATGCATGAAGCGAAAACACTGCCGCGTCAGTTTCTGGGGAAGACCCCCTGGCGCAAAACGAGAAGCGCCACACTCGTGCTATCTGTACATCACGGTCAACTGGCGGCAGTGTATGGACGGGGCTCAGCCGCTGTATGCAAGGTACATGGCCGACCTGCAGGTGTTGGATCCGATTACTGCGCCGTGGTTCATTTTCAGCAATGGGCCGTGCGGACAGTTGAAGTTTGGGGGGGTTAAAGATGATAAATGGCATAAACCGCCGAAGCACGATGGTTTTGATAAATGGAAAGTTCTAGACGCGAACATAAAGAAGTATAAGAATGATGATTGGTAGATCTGCATTAGTTTAACACCGAAGATCAACGGCTATTACTCTGCAGCATATCTACTCTTGAAGTCCCGGTATATCTTCAACATCCGTAAAATGAATTTTCGGATATCCGCAGCACTAGGGAGATCAGGGCAGTCAGCAATCACAAGCTTATCATGACGCACTAAAACCTCGGGAAACGCCAAGAACACCGAAAGGATTCTCCCGCAGCCAATCAGATGAAGCTGACATTTCTGACAGGATTCGCCAGGCGCTAAAGTCCCAGTGCTTACGCTGTTCAACGGATATCCGATTCCCGCGAATAGGGCTGACTTTGAGATGATAATTGTCAGAAATGACGGTGATGAGTGCAGGTGAAGTGGTATTAAAGTGAGGGGTATCTTCGTCGAAATCAGTCTCATCATCAACACTCCCATCAACATTCAGCATCTACAAACACCAAGCTTCAGTATTTACATCCACCAGTGTTTGTTTTAATCACAGTAATTGACATCATTCAAAATGGTCGCAATCAGCACAATCAAGAAATCCAACCAATCAGCCCTCCCCCAATCTCTCCCTCAAAATCTCACAGCGGTTTTCCTCGGCGCCACGTCTGGTATTGGCCGCAGCACAATTAAGCAGCTGGCTATCGCTACCGATAACAAATCACCAACAATTTACATCGTGGGCCGCAGCACTTCAGCCGCTACACCACTCATCGCAGAACTTCGACAGAGCAATCCGTCCGCCACAATTGAATTTATTGAGCGTGATGTTTCTCTCGTCAAGGAAGCAGATGCTGCGATGAAGGAGATTGCCCAGCGGGAGACCAAGATTGACATTTTGTTCATGTCTGTCGGATTCATGTCTTTTGAGGGTCGAAAAGGTAAATACTCCCTTTGATCAATTGATATGGCCATTTGCTAACACGTACTAGAAACTAAGGAAAAACTTGAACCCTCTCTGACAACGCGCTTCTACAGCCGCGTCAGAGCCATCCAAGTCCTCCTCCCTCTTCTCAACAACAGCCAAAATCCCCACGTCACCAACATCCTCGCCGGCGGCCAAGAAGGCCCTCTCATCGAAGATGATCTCGACCTCTCCAAACCAAGCAACTTCGGCGTCGCCTCAGCCGCCCAACAAGCAGCCACCATGCTCACCCTCACCCTCGAGCGCTTCGCCAAGGAGAACCCCAAGATCAGCTTCGTGCACGCCTTCCCCGGTCTAACAGCTACGCCACTGCTCTCTCGAGGTTCAAGTGGTATCATTGGGTTTCTGCTCCAGTGGATTGTCACACCGCTTGGAGGGCTGTTCTTTGCTAGTCCTGAGGATGTTGGCGCGCGGGCGTTGTTTTATGCGACTAATGCGAGGTATACTGTGGAGGAGACTGAGAAGGTAGCGACACCGGTTCCTGAGGGTTTGGGTAAGGCGGGTAGATCTGCTGGTGGTGTGTTTTTGGTTGATAATAAGAGTGAGGCTGCGGATAATGAGAAGGTCTTGGTGGGGTTGAGGGAGAAGATGGGTGATAAGGTCCAGGCCCATGTGGACTCGGTCTTTGAGAGAGTGTTGCAGGAATAGTGAGAAGAGATTCGTGATGGAAAAAATAATTGGGAATCAAGGAGTTGGGATCATATCAAGGGCGCAGTTTGAATGGATTTTGTTTACCTAGCAATAATAACAGTACTGGCTTTCAGAATTCTTCTTTACATGTATCTAAATAATACCACTTTAAGATGGGCGATTGATCCCACTTCGAACGAAGTCAATTAGGGCTGTGAAGCATTGCTAAAGAATATGGCGGCACCTGAGATTGTCGCTCTTCGGGTCCGGGGGCCCGTGGAGTCGATTCCGAAAATCCATAGTGGCGCGGGAGAGTAACATATCTCTTAGCAGATCCTGGTGATAAGCCCAGCTAATTATGTTAAGACAGGAGTCTCGGCCCCGCGGGAGATTCAATCACTATGAATCATCATGGCGATTACCCTAAAAGAGCTAGACCCATTTCTTTGACTCACCTCAAATGCCCAATCATGTTGACCAAATTTGGGGCTGCACTTTAGAATCTGGAATCCAAAACGCAATGCGTAATCCTATAAAGGTTGAATGTTCTACCCATCTATTAGGGTCATCAAAACACAGTGAACAAGAATATTCACAGGATCTGAGCCTTCAAAAAGCATCGACTCCGCCTGTATTGTTAACACTTGACTACTCAGTCTCATGCTAGGAGCTACAACCACCAGTACTGCAACAACTACTACCTCTTCCATGACCCTACCTTTATCCCAAGAGACAAGCCCTCTAACACCATACATCATGTCTATCAACGAGTCTGCTTCGGCACCTCAATCATTCACACCAGGCCAATGTCTCTTTTGTCCTTCTGTCTACCCGACACTAGCCGAAAGCATCATTCACATGCAGACTTCACACGGCTTCTTCGTTCCCTACAAGCAGCACCTCTTGGTAGATCTCGAGACACTTTTGAGGTACCTTCACCTTGTTATCTATGAGTATCGAGAATGCATATACTGCGGGACAAGCAGAACAACTATACAGGCCGTGCAGCAGCATATGATGGGTAAAGGCCATTGCAAGTTCGACGTATCGGAAGGGTCAGAATTTGCCGACTTTTACGACTTCTTACGCCAAGATCTCGATACAGAAAATAACGTCTTGAGTGAAGACGACAACGAGGAGTCTGAGAGCGAAGAGGTTAAACCCGATCAAATGCCGGTGCAGACTGATCGCGATTGTATCCGTCTACCTTCCGGCCGACTCATCTCCAAAAAGTCATCAGCGCAAGTTGAGCCATCAATCTACCAGGCACACCACCGCAAGCGGACTCCCAGGTCTCAGCTCGAGTATTCCTCTGTCGAGGTTGACGAGGAAGCTCCTATGCACGAGGAGAATGAACCTGGTACTTCCGACACCAGGCTTTTATCGAGACGAGAAAGGCGGCAGAAGGCTACGGTCACATACCAACTCGCAAACCTGAGTGCCGGCGACCGCAGTGCTTTGATGCACCTATCTGTATCTGAGCAACGTTCACTCATCGCAACTCAGCATCGATTTACGGAAAAGGTTCAGAAGGAGGAGAGTCGGAGACAGCGAAGGATTGACCGCAAGGGAAACAAGAATTTGTATGCTTATTGGAATACGGAAACTCCTGTTTATCAGTGTGGATAGTCATATCAAGAGAACAGAGACATATGATCCTCAATTCTTAAGTTTCAAAATGCATCTATCTTCTATACAGACAATTCTTCTTCAGTATTCATACAAGTGACCATAAATACTCTGCCACAGGGTCCTTCCAGAGCAAAAGACAATCCGTCTCATTCAAGACCGGTGTAAACGGCGGCTGCGAAAACAGCGCACGAGTCTCATACCCCTTCATCGTAAGGATGGACCCGGGGCCACTGATAAGAGAAGGAATCAGGACCAAAACAGCTGGCATAATCATGAGCATAAACATGCAGAAAAAAGTAATCACAACAGCAATCACTACAAGCAGAGCTGGTATGATGGTCCAGAGAGTATGCAGGTTCTTAAAGCCTGGTCCATTATACATATTCGGGATAATGAAGAATGCTGCGAAAAAGGCTGCGACACAGAGGTAAAATACCGGCATTGATATCTGGAGCGAGAATACGCGGGCAAATTCTGTGTAGATCCCTTCGTAGAACTCGGATAGGAAGTTAAACGGGATCGATTCGCCTTTGTATGTTGATGATAGAACGCATATAAGCCATGTCGTAGCTGAAGTAGCTGAGCCGATATCAGAAGCGTAGAGGATTTGATACCAGCTCGGACAACGGCGCGAATCGCCGCGGCAGAAGATGACAGCTGGATCTGGTTTAAGCTCTGGGATGTACAGCGTATCCGGCATCTGTCCTGAGCCGGGAAGTTTGAGAAGTAGTGCAAGAGATAGGATAGAAACGGCGGCACCGCCGACGGCTAGCTCTAATGTTCGATGATCAACGACTGTGAGCGATTCCCAGCCATGTAGATCCTTCCGCCGCCGGTAGAGAAATATCGTAGCCACGAATTGAAAAAGTGTCGCAAAAATTGCTACCGCTCTCCCGAGTCTTATCCAAGCACTTCCGAAGCGAGATTGCCTTGCTTCTAATGAGCCCGTAGGTGTCCGACCAGGTTGTAAAGATTTCTTTCCGAAGAGCATATTCCATCGCCGTCCGTAAGTTTCAAGATGAAAATGAAAGGACTTAGGCGATTGGGCAAGGTCGAAAATAAATGAGAGGTTAATAATGGCGACACCGAGGGCTGTTTGTGCTACTACTATCAAGGGCGATAGAAAGAAGAGGACTGGCTCGATGGTGTCGAGTCGTTCGTTGCGTAGGGACTGCCAATTGCAAAAGGCGACGACGGCTGTGAAATGAGCGACTATAAGTTTGACGACCATTTCTTTCTCAGTGCGCGTATCGCCATCTGGACAGATATCGGTCTCCATTGCTGCAAATTTATCGCCAACGTCAAGATTATAAATGGAAGAGGGTTTATTACAAGGTGAAAAGTAACAATTCGAGGCATTTATCTAAACTGGTTCCACTGCGGCTGTGCTGGGAAACATGCCTACAGGCAGATCGACAGGCTGATTTAGTGGTCACACGAGCTGTCTTGACAGGGATGATCGCTAAAGAGGGGTGCCTTGGCATTATCGTCCAGTCTCATTGACAAATGTATCCATATCTCCTCCCTGCTTCACAACATCCGAGCGAGTAAAAGCGCGATATTTTTCCTCATCAATAGTGCCGAGTCTCGACTCGGCGACTTTTGACGGTGCAAGACCGTAGAACTCCTGAAAACTCATGATCAATGGTCTCCAGCGATCAGGATCAATCCTATTAGCATAACCCTCCATCCTCAAGTCATTCCGAACATGTGTTCTCAGAATCTTGACCTCAATGGCTACTACAAGCCCCTTCCGATCTGGAACATCCTGCATCAAGTCCATGCTGTTCGTAAGCTCCGCTTCCATCTGCACAGGACACTCTGAGATTCTAGGCGGCTGCACGAGATCAGAAGGTTTTTGGGTGAGACCTGAAGCGGCGAACTTGTCTTTGCAGTGGGTGTAGCCGCGGTCTTGCTTGCCGGGGGGGACGGTAGGTGTGCCGGTGGTTTTGGCGATCGGGTTGATGTAGTGCGCCATGTCGGCGCTGGGGAGGTTGATGACGCAGTGCTTGGTGCGGAAGAGGTTGAGGGTGGTTTGGGATCCTGAGGCGAGGCCGAGGAGGCAGCGGTGACCGAGCCACCAGACTGAGGAGATTGGGCCGATGTTGGCTGTGCCGTCTTCGTTGGAAGTGGTGATGAGGGCGACTGGAGTTCCCCAGTACATAATGGCAGGAGTAATGATGGAGTGTGTGCCGGTCATATTGTCTAGTGTGAATGATGACGGGCTTAAGAAAGGCGTTTAGGTGAAATAGTAGGGACTGGGAATGAAGGTGCTGATTGTTTTACTGCATTGTTTCCTGCGTATATCTCTATTATATACATTTTTTACAAAAGAATAGCAGTATCCATCTTGCTTTGGATGTAGCGAATTGTACCTCTAGTTAAGTCCCAATGCGTCTGAACCGGGAACATCTATAGCAATGCATTCAAGAAGCAGATCGTTGCTATCGATATGGCCAATAGAGAGTGCTGTTCGGGTCTGAGTCAGAGAGGCCAACTTTGAAGTATCCTTCCCTCAGTCTCTAAATAATCGCTAAGGTCATACCATTTTCATTGAACTTTTAAATCAGATTGATATTGAAAGGATCTCTCCGAGTTTGGAGCAAGAATCAGGACATGTATAACATGCAAACTCAGATGCTGAGGCTGACCTGTGATCGCGCAGGGATCATCACTAGTGAGTGGCCATTTTAGCGCTGTTCTCTCAGGAACAAGATCGTCTGCCGAGGACTCCGATAAGGCTGACTCATTATCACCTGCCCTTGACCCAGATTGGTCCCTGATCGTTCGATAGTGCTGACCACCAATTTCTTTTTGTTGAGAAACCCTCCAAATTTTCATCACGACTGCGCATCGAGGGCATCATCAATGGACGCCCTCTACATCAACTGGCGGTCTCTTCCGCTGACATTATCAATCCCCATAACCGCTTTTCTCATCATCGTCATCGCGACAATCACCAACGTCATCAAACAGCTCTGGTTCCCGAATCCTCACCGCCCTCCGGTTGTATTTCACATCTTTCCACTTATCGGCAGCACAGTCCAGTATGGAATCGATCCGTATAAATTCTTCTTCGATTGTCAGGCCAAGTATGGAGATTGTTTCACGTTTATCCTGCTGGGCAAGTCGACGACTGTTTTTCTGGGGCCGAAGGGGAATGATTTCATCTTGAATGGGAAGCATGCGGATCTTAATGCTGAGGATGTATATGGGAAGCTTACGACGCCTGTGTTTGGGAAGGAGGTTGTTTATGATTGCTCTAATGCGAGGTTCATGGATCAGAAGAGGGTAAGCCAACCTTCATCATGTACAGGGCGAAATGCTAATGGTTCATTGATAGCTTCTTAAACTTGGTCTCACGACTGACTCTTTGCGATGCTACATCCCCAAATTTGTCAAAGAAGTAGAGGACTACATCGCCACCTCACCCTACTTCAAAGGCAACACCGGCATCGTCAACATCACCGAAGTAATGGCCGAAATCACAATCTACACTGCAGCAGGCTCCCTCCTCGGCAACGAAGTCCGTTCCATGTTCGACAGCACATTCGCAACGCTCTACCGCCATCTCGACGACGGTTTTCAGCCTATCAACTTTGTCATGCCCGGCCTTCCCTTGCCACAGAACTTCCGCCGCGATCACGCTCGAAAGGTAATGGAGGAGTTATTCAGCGATATCATTCGCAAACGTCGTGAGATGGGCAATCAGGGTGATGAGACTGATATGGTTTGGACGCTTATGAATGCCAAGTATAAAGATGGTGAGGATCTGCCGGATCATCATGCGGCGAGGATGTTGATTGCTATTCTTATGGGAGGGCAGCATAACACAGCGGCTAGTGGCGCTTGGCTTCTTCTCAACCTCGCGCACAAACCGCATCTCGTCAAGGAATTGTACGACGAACAGGTTGAGGTTTTGGGATCACCGCAAGAGCCGTTGACGTGGGAGAATCTGCAGAAGTTGACGCTGAATGGACAGGTAATCAAGGAGACTCTACGTCTCCATAGTCCTATTCACTCGATTCTTCGACAGGTCAAGTCACCTATGCGAGTTCCCGGCACTGACTGGGTGGTTCCTGTATCTCATACCCTCCTTGCTTCACCAGGTACACAAGCACGATCTGAGGAGTTCTTTCTTCGACCTATGGAATGGGATCCTCATCGCTGGGATAAGATCGAGTCTCTTGATGACGCGAAGAATGGGGAGACAGTCGACTACGGCTTCGGCATGATGAACAAGTCTGTCAGCAGTCCATATCTACCTTTTGGAGCAGGAAGACATCGTTGTGTTGGAGAGAACTATGCGTATGCACAGCTTGGTGCTATTATTGCAACATTTGTGAGGCTACTTCATATTGAGCAGCCTGATCCCAAGGCACCTCTTCCTGCGCCCGATTATTCGGTAAGTGCTCCTCCTGGTGTTAAAGTGTTCTAGCTAACCGTTGTTCCAGTCAATGTTTTCACGACCTATGAACCCAGCCGTCATCCGATGGACTCGTCGAAACACAGAGGCTAACTAGAATAGAATCTAGAAAGCCAGATAAAAATATTGTTTCTAGCGCAATACAGCAGGAAGCAAGTTCTCGTCTGTATCAACGTGTACCATAACTTCGGCAACGTGGAGCTGTGCTATAGACAGCTCATAGCTCTGCAGCGAGTATCTAGTCAAAAAGAGAAAAGGCTTCATAGGCAAAAACATACAACAGCGGGTATTCGCTGGTCGTCACCGAGCCAACTACTAATCCGCCCCTCACTGGCTTGTCTATGGGAGAGCAGATGGGATCCCGAATTCTCCAATGGGTATGATGTTATGTGACAGTGGAAAGCCCAAAGCTCAACTTTGAATAGGGGCCAGAGGCAGCCATAAGTAAAAGTTACTTGAGCTTCCAGAGTGAGCCCAGTAAGAATGGCAGGTAGGATATGGACTGTCTTGATCACCTAGTCAATTTGATCGACCTTTGAGAACACCAAGTGGAGCACCACATTAACACTAAAGGACAAAAATGTGATCATGCTGGGGATCACCCAGAATCTTCTGATTCGTAGTCAGACGCCTTGCCATTGGGCCACACGACCGTATCCAATTGTTGTGCGTCCAGATTCGCAACAGCGCCTCTTTGCGATGCCGCGTTCGCGACGGCGATGATCTTCCTCCAGCAACGAGCAAGTTGTCATAGCTGTAAGTTGACTGCGCCCTACGATCGTTCCTCAAATAGTTTCTAAGAGACCGAAGCCTCAAGAGAATTGTACTACCTAGGTTTGTAGGGTATTACATGGAGTGGCTGCAGTGCAAGGCGGCGTACTTGGCTGCACTAATGCAGGCCGCGGATAGTTTCACTATTGACACTTTGACCTCAGTCACGAGATATATGCGACTTGATACCTAGGAAGAATCACCAGCTCCATGGTGAATCTATGGAGATAGCTGTACTACTCATTATTCCACTTCAGTAGCTTCTCCCCTCGACTCTGCCGCCATCTATTTGTCGTCTCTATAAGCTCAGGGCACCCTTGAAGCAGCCAACCCCATTTCCTCAGAAACCAAGGCGAGGCCTCCCAGGAATTCGGCACCGAAGAATCTCCCCATACAATCAGACTTGGCTTCTCGGCGTTCTCCCAGTTGATCTCTGCTATGTCCTCACATAACTCTCCATCATCTAGTAACTCAGCATCCGCCGCCAGAATGACGTTATCTCTAAATTTTGGAAAGGGAAATATGTCCAGCCATGGGTGATGCACCACCGCCTTCTGCACCTCTGTCGGCTCAAGTGCCTTTGGGGGATTATGATCTGTACTAAAAGGTCCATTGATGTTGAACGGTGAAATAGCTTCATCAATGCACATAATCGCACGATCAAAACCCAGTATTGTAGCGTTATTGGCGACTGCTATTCCAACGTTGAGACTAATCAGAAGGGGAAGCTGGGATATTCGAGGAGCGTTCATGGTATAGTCCATATAAGTCTTACACGCGACAGCGAATACTCTTTCGCCTATATCCGGCCGCTCATAAACTTCACAAGTTCGACGGATGACTTCAAACATAGCGTCTGGTGGACCTTGGAGAGCGAGCGCTATCGAAGGCATAGATTCGGCAGGTAGACCAGCTTGACCGACGATATTGGAAGCAAGCCGGTTTTGTTCCTGTTGCTGACGCTTTCTGAGATCTGCCAAGAGCGTATTATGTAAGAAGTTGGTCCCAGATTACATGCTGGAAGGGTGAACTCACATTGCGACCTCTTGTTCAGCCGATTTTGCAGCTTTCGTCGTTGTGCAGTGCTAGTAACCCCAGTCCAGTCCTCCCCAGGTTTCTGGACAAGGAGCTGCTGGGCCATTGGTTCAATGGCAATCTTTTGTGGATCTGACATGGTGCTGTGTATGCCGGGTGCTGATGGATCGATGTATATGGCTGATTATGAGAGAATTATGTGATACCTTTTGAGAATTCCTGGGATAAATCAGGAGAGAAAATCGTCGGGTTCCTGGAGGCGTCATCATGGCATGCACGTGAATCCTCCATCGAAGCGGGAATAGCTAACTCCACTATGTCAGCAGGTTGCATTAGTGCGTCTAATTAAGGTATAGTCTCATACGTTGGGCTCATCATTGGATGAGTCCGACAGCTGGGGAAGTCGGTCCGATGAGGAATCGCACGAGCTTCAGGATTGAAGATATCATCAACTCGCATAAGTCTGCCTCAAGTATTAGATGGATGGTGGTAAGTGGCGTTAAGACTTATTTTATAAGACTAAATAAAGTGGTAGACTAAGAGCTCTGCAAAAGCTATTTCATCAACAACCATTCTCACCAACATTTCTAAAACGTCGAAAGCATCTCAAGGTATCATCTTTTTACAGCCACATACAGAATTCGTTTTCACCATGCCTCCATACTGCACCTCATCCCCCGTAAACTGTAATACCGACTTTGACAAAGATCAAATAGCTGGAAAAGTTGCCATTGTTACCGGAGGTCAGCGTCACCGAGATAAATGGCATGGTATAGGTTAGCTAACATCTCAGGCGCCAATGGCATTGGAGAGGCATACGTAAGGGCCTTACACAACTCAGGGTATGCAATCCATAAGACTTCACATGAAATGAATACTGACATGGACCAGAGCAAATGTCGTAATCGGCGACAAGAACGCTGACTCTGGCAAGAGATTGGCTTCCGAATTAACTGGCTCGAAGTTCGTTGGATGTGATGCAACCGTTTGGGAGGATCAGGTTCGCCTGTTCAAGGAAGCCGCTCAACTATCTTCTTCTGGGAAGATTCACTACGTGATAGCCAATGCAGGGATGATTAAAACAGACCAGACTTTTACTTTTGACGGTAAGAACTTCATACCACTCACCCAGCTTTCTCACATCAATCTATGCAGGTAAAGATCAAGAGCCGCAGAAGCCAGACTTGCAGATCATCGATGTGAACCTGAAGGGGGCGCTTTATACATCAAAGCTCGCCATGCACTATTTCGTGTCCCAGAATGGCACTGAAGTCAATGAGGACCAAGAAGATACCTGCTTGATCCTCATCAGTTCAGGCGCTGGCTTCCTTGACGTTCCCAGATCTCCAGAGTACAGCAGTACGAAGTGGGCGGTCCGCGGAATAATGCATGCTCTGAGAAGAACATCATTCTATTATGGAAGCCGAGTGAATGTTATTGCACCATGGTAGGCTGCTCTCCATTCCGAGGAACTTTGAACTCGTTGACTAATTCGTTCTGCAGGTACATACGCACAGGTATCCTCTCGAAAGATCAATTCGACCAAGTTGAGAACTCAGGCGTTGAGTTCGCGACGGCCGAAGATGCTGGTGAATGCGCGCTGAGGATCCTATCTGATACCAGTATCAATGGAAGGACGCTCTTTGTCTGCGCGCGGAAATGGGCTCCACGTGGATATACGGATCTTAATATCGAGGATTATCCTGAAAGTTTGATCCAGGAGATACAGAAGGATCAAATACGCAATGCACCAGTTGATCTTGGACTGTTTCCATAGAGAAAGGTTATCCTCCTAAGTTTAGATATTAAGAAACTAAAGGATTAAGGTAAGTTTTAGTTAATATGTAACGGTTAGGTCCAACTGTATTAAACTAAGCCATGCTTAGGTTTATTATTAGCAGATTACGTAAGGCATATACTAAGCGTTATTAAAGTATTATATCT
>JAAOAM010000175.1:0-77671 GCA_013396015.1 Fusarium mexicanum | reverse complement strand
TATTTAAAACTATATTAATAAATTAATTATAATACCTTAAGTGGTAATAGCTTATAATATAACCTTCTTTAAAGATTTTAATTAGTACTTTAATAATATTTAAAATTTAATTTTTATATAAAATTTCTATAAGCTTAATAGTAAATTTCTTTTGGAACTTACTTTTTTTAACTATAGAACTATTACCTATATACTTACTAATAGCCTATTCCTTAAAGAAATTATATTAATTAGTTAGTAAAAATCAGGTACTATTTACTTTAAAGAAATAAAAAAAATTAGTATAGCTATAAAGCTACTTAAAGAAAATTAAACTTAAATTATATTTATATTTAATATATAAAAAGTAATTTACTACAAAAGACTTTTAGATATAATGTATAGTTATTAAATTTATTAATAAATACTAATATATAAGAATTATAGCCGTTTATAATAAGCAAGTTATAGTTATTCCAGGTCTTAGTATTTATCCTAAAACACTAAGACCTACTATAAAATTAATCCTGTATCCCCTTCTAAATACCTTTACATGCCTATACGCCTGTAAATCGGTATTAAATACTAATACATAAAAAAAGCTTAACCTAAAGAAAGTTTTATAGTAATATATATATTAGTGTAATTAAGGCTAAGAAGAAGGTTTAGGGTAATTAAAAGGTAGTAGTAGAATTAAGTTTATAAGTTAGTTACAAGGTTAGAAAATACACTTCGGGCCTAACATAATGGGTTGCTTTGCAACATCGTTGCCTATATCTATCCTCTTTAGCTTTGCAGAAATTAAAGATGCTTCTAAACTCCACCTTCGCTTCCTCCTCAACTTCAATACTCCTATAGCCCGATCATGAATTAGTGGGCCATAATTTAGCTTTTCTCAGTCATATCCATGACCTCAGTCGATGTTGCTCTCAGTAGTCGATTCAGCCCGATTTCGTTATTGATTCGCTCCATGTGCTCAAGCTCAGATTGAGCCGTACCCGCAGAGCCGAACAAAATGTCCTAGATTGTTAGTACTGTTGTGAACTCGGAACAGCAGCTGCGATACGCACCATTTCCTCAAGCGAAAGACGCTTTGTCTCTGGAACTACAAACCACACAAAAGCGGCAACGATGTATGTCAGAACACTGAAGAAGATATAAGTACCGTAGGTCAAGCTATTCAGTAAGTCGGGTGTGATTTGACCAACACTATGCAAAGTGAGCATGGCATAGGGTGAGATATGTTAATGACATACGTACATGAAGTTGTTCCTAAATGTGTTAGCTAATGAAGTCGAATTTAAGCATTCAAGAGGTCCAAACTTACATCCAGTTACTAGAGGCACCAAGTGAAACCCCATAGGGCCTGGTGCTCAAAGGCCAAACTTCGGTGATGATGATCCAAGCGCAAGGTCCCCAAGAGTATCCGAAGTGGGCCACAAAGAGCCAGACCATGCAGATAGCAGCCCAACCGGCGGCCTGATGGCTTTCGAATTGGTTGATATTCTTTGCGAGAATAACCGTAATGACAATATGACAGGTGCCCATTCCCAATTCACCAATAGTTAGGACCGGTTTGCGGCCAACTCTGTCAATCTATAAAACAGCGGGAATTGTTGCGAGGAAAATAATAATGCCCACAACGCCTGTAGCAAGAAGGCTTGTAGTTGTTGCACTCAATCCCAGCTGTCCAAAGATCTGAGGCGCGTAGTAGAGCACAGCGTTGATACCTGTCCATTGTTGGAAGAACATGGTGACTGTCGCAACAATAACATGTTTGAACATAGCCCGGGTCTTGAATAAGGATGCGATGGCAAAAAATTGGAGCTTGATGATATTTGAGGTACTCTGGGACTGTAAATGCGGGAATTGTTCTGTGACGCTTTGTTTTTCAAAGAGAGATTGAGCTTTGATCTCTAAAAATTCGAGTTGGATGAGCTCGTGGTCGGAGGGAAGCTCGCGGAGGTACGCGAGCACCTGTAGAGCTTCGTCCTCTCTGGAATGGTGCACGAGCCATCGAGGTAAAAATGGCTGCCAGATCATTCCAACGAGGCGAACTGCTGCAGGCCCGAGCTGAAGGAATAATGGTCGTTATTACCTTGAGTTCTCTGGTCCGGGAACCGAGTTCAAGGGCTATGCGAACGGCCTGCTCACGGCTTCCTCACCCATGGGCCCATTCACGTGTGAGACTTACAGCCCTTTTGCGCACAAGCCTACTGGCTTCATTTCTGGAGCTGGTCACGGATCTACCTTTGCTGCCAAGGACGGAAACTACTGGCACGTCGGCACCATGGCCATCTCTGTTCGTCATATGTTTGAGCGCCGTCTTGGTCTGTGGCCTACTTCATTCACAAGCGATGGAAAGCTCCAGACTGATACTTACCTGGGCGACTATCCGCATTATTACGATGGTGATCGCGGCTTGACTGGATGGATGGTACTATCACGCAAGAAGAAGGCCACGTCTTCATCTTCACAGGGTTCTAACTCATCCATGGCTGCTGACGAAGACGTCCGCACGTGGTGGACGGCTACAAGCGGCAAATCTGGAGAGTGGTTCCAGCTTGATCTCAATGGGACTAAGACCATTCAGGCGTTGCAGGTCAACTTGGCCGATCAGGATGCCTCAACCGTTTCACAGATCACAGCCAGTAGCGGCGGCTATAAGTATAAGATCGAAGCATCAACTGATGGCCAGTCGTGGACTACAATCATTCCGGAATCCGCCACCGGTCGTGATTCTGCTCACAATTACCATGTTCTTCCCTCGGCAGTTCAGGGCCGCTATGTGAAGATCACCAACAGCTTCACCCCCAACAACGCCAAGTTCTCACTGTACGACCTGCGAGTCTTCGGCAACGCCGATATTGCCCTACCTGGCCAGGTCAAGTCCGGCACAGCCACACGCAACTCCAAGGATGGTCGCCAAGTGTCCATCTCCTGGTCAGCTGTGTCGGGAGCGGACTTTTACATTGTGCGTCTTGGAATCCGTTCGGATATGCTGAACCAGAACTTCCAGATTTACGATGGAGCTACCACGACCACAATCTGTACTCTGAATATTGGACAGTCATATGTATTTACAATCGATGCGGTCAATGAGTCTGGAATTACAAAGGGAACATTCTCGGGCTCGATTTCTGCTTAGCTATGATATGGACAGGGTAGGTAGTATATGTTCGAATTGTCGGCTTTCAACACATTGTTCTTAGTTAGCTTAAATATTAAGTCCTATATCATAACTTTACATACATTGATAATCATAGCTCGTTATCTTAGGCAACGTAATATATGCCTTTACATAGCTAGATTAATAAGTTCAAGCTAGTAATGCCCTAACGACGCAGTTAAGCCGTCGTACTAATAAATGTGAGCCAAGTTAAGAGCTCAGGCTGAATAGTTCTCTGTAGTAATATTAGCTCTTAGCCACAAGTGTTGGCTGTAAGTAACCCGTCTGGATCACAAATTAGACATTGTACCCTAATGTCTACAAAGTTCAGGCTGAATAGACTGCTTAAGCGCTATGTAAATACAGAGCCTAGCCCAAAACTCTATACTCTTTTGCTCCCTTTATTCTACTCCGTCTTAGCCTACTAGGTTTTGTTAACCAGCCACCTCAAGTTCTAAATAGGGGATTCCATTAAGTAGGCTATAGTTCGTTTAATCTTCTACAAGTATATTGGATTATTGCTACAGTTATGGGGGGTTTGTGATTAGATTCCCTGACGTAAATTTCTGGGGATCCTGCCAGGAGCTTCTCAAGCAGACCGTCGTCCATTTCTTCTTATTGGACAAAGTAGTCTCGCTCGACGACATTAGTGCCGGGCGTGTGGCGTTAAGCTCGCACTACTACTGTCTATGCAGAAGTCGCGGAGCGTCGGGGCACCCTGCTATTGTCATGCCGCGATGAAGAGAAGATGAGTAGGCTTGTAACCATTTTGGCTAAAGATTTGCGCCTCCAAACCCCGGATTTCAGCCATTTCGTGGGGTACTACGCACTAGTATATAAGTCTAGCGGAGTGTCGGGGCATCTTGCTGATGTCAATACCCCAGTTCCAGGGCTAAAGATGGATAGAGGCCACCCTTGAGCATTCACTCCAATCATAGTCCCTACGCTAAATTCAAAGTATTCCGGGTATGTCATGCTCATGCAAGTGCTGCGATCTAATGGATGTTTCTGTTGTTGCCATGGATAGAATCTTCTGCCAGATTGATCTCTGAGCATACTACTTATATAGCCTGAACTTAACCCCAGGTTATCAAAACCTGGGGTTCGAAAGTTTAACTCCTCGATAGAACTCATGACTCCTGCAGTAGCTTGGACAGATGACCTGACTGATACTCATGACTGATACTCATTGAATAGGCTCTTCACTGCGGTTGAAATATAGCAAACGGATGATGGAGCTGCGTGGGCAATTCGTACTTAGTATCCCTGTAAATTTACTGTTCAATGTGGGCAGCGTTCCTAACCAGCAAATTACAGGTCAGCTCCTGTATGATTGTAGCAGGTAGAAAATGAATTCTCATCATCCCTGTATATCTTCGGTTCACTGAGTGGGAAAGTTCCTTGCGTCACGTAGACAATTGATTCAGGGTATCCCTGTGCATCTTTGCATTCTGAATGGCGATCACTCGAGCGCACGGCCATGTGATATTAGTGGTGTAGCCAAATGAGACCAACAGCGCTCATGTGAATATGTTCTTTACAGGCTTGTCGTGCCGTTCAACCGTTTATCCTCCATCGTGGGTGCCTATGTTTGGATAGGGATGAGAAACTATTAAATCATGCCCCTTCAGCGTAAGAAATATCAACCAACAAGGCATTCATTCGATACAAAGATCTCTACGATGCTTTACTACACTATCTTTGGGCTGGTTGGCCTCGCGGCTGCTGCCCAGTCCTCGCCTTTTGTTTGCACAGGCGTAGCACCCTTCTCAGACTACACGGCCTCTACCCAGTCGCTTGGTTGCTATACCGATAGCACCCAGAGAATTCTGACTAGTCTGGAGCAAGATCTCTCCCAGAACACTCCCCAACTCTGTGCCAACTTCTGCGGCAGCCAGGGCTATACATTCTCCGCGACTGAGTACGGGAACCAGTGCTACTGCGGAAACAATATCAATTCGCCTGGGGCCTCTACGCAGTCGTGTCAATGTGACTCCAAGTGTGCGGGCAACTCGTCGCAGACTTGTGGTGGCACTTGGGCCATGTCGGTGGTCAAGATCAGCAATCCTAGCTCCATCGCCCAGTACTTTGCCATCACCGACGACCTTGGCTGCTATACCGACAGCACTCAGAGGACACTTACTGGTTTCTCCAAGACCTCGTCTAACGCTACTCGACAGGGTTGTGCTAATCTATATGGGAATTACGGCTTTAAGTATTCTGCTACTGAATATAGCACCCAATGCTATTGTGGTAACAGTATTCAGTCTCCGGGAGCTTCTACATCCTCTTCCAAATGCTACTCCAAGTGTGGTGGTGATTCATCGCAAATCTGTGGTGGCACCTGGGCTATGTCACTACTCAAAATATCCAACCCGAGCTCTAACCCGATAAGTGTCGACAAGCGTACTCCGGTCTGCAAGACAAACCCGTTTTGTGCACAACGAGCCTGCGATACAACTCTATCTATCAGTGATCGTGTCCGTGCTCTTATTAGCAATATGACCATACAAGAAAAGGCAGCAAACCTGATAAACACTGCCGCTGGAGTGGACAGAATCGGCCTGCCTGCCTACGAGTGGTGGAACGAGGCTCTTCATGGTACCGGAGATAGCCCTGGCGTTACTTTTGCGAGTCCCAATGGTTCCGATTTCAGTTACGCCACCAGCTTTGCTACTCCCATCCTTATCGGCGCTGCATTTGACGATTCTTTGGTTCTCCAGATTGCTCAGACGGTCGGCAAAGAGTCTCGAGCCTTCGGCAATGGCAACCATGCCGGTCTGGACTTCTGGACCCCCAACATCAACACTTTCAACGACCCTCGATGGGGTCGAGGTCTTGAGGTTCCTACAGAGGATGTTCTTCAAGCCCAACGCTATGTCCTCCAGCTCGTCAAGGGTCTACAGGGAACCACCGGCTCTGACCAGAAGCAGGTCATTGCGACTTGCGAGCACTACGCTGTTTACGACGTCGAGACCAACCGCAATGGCCAAAATTACAATCCCACACAGCAGGACCTCGGCGAGTTTTACTTCCCTGCTTTCAAGACATGTGTCCGTGATGCAGGCGTAGGCAGTATTATGTGCTCGTATAATGCTGTCGACGGTGTTCCTTCTTGCGCCAATGAGTACCTCCTCAAGACGGTTCTTCGTGAGCACTGGGGCTTTGGCAACCAGCCGTATCAGTATGTTACTGGAGACTGTGACGCAGTGAACAACATCTGGGACTCGCACAAGTTTGTTGGCTCGGCAGCCGAAGCAGCAGCTGTTGCCATCGACGCAGGAACGGACTCAGACTGTGGCTACAATGGCTTCGCCTACAACCCCAACCTCCTGACCGCTGTCGACAAACAATGGACCACTGAGGCCACGATGGACCAGGCTCTCACGCGGCTGTACACGGCTCTATTTACAGTGGGGTATTTCGACGGTCAATCCCAGTACGACAGCCTCGGATGGCAGGATGTCAGCACCGGCGATGCTCAACAGTTGGCCTATACTTCTGCTGCGGCTAGCATCTCTCTCCTCAAGAACAACGGTGCTCTGCCCATTCAAGACGCTGGATCGAAGAAGATCGCTCTTATCAGTCCTTGGGCTAACGCAACCACTCAAATGCAAGGCATCTACCAGGGCCGGGCGCCATACCTAAAGAGCCCGCTGGAAGCAGCCCGGGCAAACTTCAACGCTGTCAACTATGCTTTGGGCACCAAGATTAATACAGCTGATACCAGTGGTTTCTCTGACGCGACCACTGCTGCATCCAAGTCTGATATCGTCATCTTTTGCGGAGGTATCGACACTTCTATCGAAGCTGAGGGCTTTGATCGCTCTTCCATCACTTGGCCAGGCAACCAGCTAGATCTCATTTCATCTCTGTAGAAGCTCGGTAAGCCTCTGATCGTTGTTCAATTTGGTGATGGACAAATCGATGACTCTGCTCTACTCTCGAATCCCAATGTGAGCAGTGTTGTCTGGGCTGGCTACCCTGGTCAGAGCGGTGGATACGCAGTCGTTGATACGCTTGTTGGCAAGTTTTCTCCCGCTGGCCGTCTTCCTGTCACTCAGTACCCGGCCGCGTATACTTCCCAGGTGTCCATCTTCGACCCCAATGTTCGGCCAAGCTCTAAGAGCCCTGGACGAACATATAAGTGGTACACCGGGAAGCCTGTGCTGCCCTTCGGTTATGGTCTTCACTACAACAACTTCAGCATCTCGACCGCTTCTACTCTAAAATCTACTTACGATATTGCTAGCTTGGTCGCGGCAGCCAAGAATGATGCCAGCACTTTCGACACCCTGACCGTTGCCGTCAAGAACACTGGTAAAGTCACTTCTGATTACGTCGCCCTTATGATCGTGTCCACAAAGGACGGCGGCCCGTCTCCGTACCCTAACAAGTCACTCGTTTCATACGCTCGTGCCAAGAGTATCGGAGCAGGTCAGACGAAGAGCGTCGACCTAGCCATGACTCTTGGATCAATCGCTCGAGCTAACAGTGACGGAGACCTCGTTCTTTATCCTGGCCATTATAACTTGATATTGGATGCTTTTGGTCAGCCTTTGGCTTCATTCCAACTCATGGGTCAGGCAAAGGTTATCGATGAGCTACCTAGGCGGGCTTCTAGCTATAATTATACCGTCACTGTGCATCCACAATCTTAGTCATTGTAGCCTATAACGACTTCTGATTCTGATACAGTATGTTGATGTTGAGGTGAGCAGCAAAGCTCAAACGATAATGCTAGAAGACAATTACTGATTTGTGTCTAGTCGTGTACGAAAAGACAATAGTCCTTCTTCTTTACAAGCATAGTTTTAAATGCTTGTATAGGTACCATAGGCTTAGTAAATACTCTTGAAATATACTCTCTTTAAGGGCAATTCTTGTGCTCTTAGCTGAGTCCTCTTTTTCTTGAACACCATATATAACTCATCCATAAGGCTCTGTAGCCCAAAACGTCGTGCTTGTGTAGTACGGCCGGGATTATATTGCGGCCGTCACGCTCTCGACCGGGTTGCATAAGGTTGTTGGAATGACAATTGCACTTGCTACCTTGCCACACCTTGGGAAAGCTATCTGTTCATGAGCCACACTCCTCAAGCAACACAAGAACAGACGCTGAGCCTTCGGTTATTGCCAAGGTCGAGTTGCGAACCACATCAGAGCAAACCCTCGATTCACAGACCTTGGCAATCGTGAGCCGCACAAAAGTCGTCAAGCTGTATATTTTCACTGGATCATCCAGCGCGTCTTTGGGACAGCTGCCTCGACCGCCAGGACCGGTACCACCCTGAATGCGGAGGAAGGCCCCTCGCTTGCGATTGTCTTTGAAGTTCCCATCCCCTAGCTCGTCTTGCAACGACTAGATCCTGACAGTGACCGGCCTAAGCCAGCAGAATGCATCGTTCTTCCAGAGTACAAGACCTGGGATTTTGGAAGGAACCGACTCCGAAATACTGATAACCTTGAAGAGAATGTTGAGCCTCAGGTTGACATCTCGCCATACGTTTCTACCTCCCCTGATATGCATGGAAATGCACAAGTCAATATCGATGATCAGGCCGAAGTCTTTATCCGGTTTGATGCAGACATATGGATGGAGAGTCCCTACCAAGCACGTTTATCTGTAAATCTATAGCTGTTCGCAGATTATCAGCCGTATGTCTTTCTCTCGCTGTTGAGAGGATTCTCTTCAAGGTGCCTACCTTGGTGGAAGAGAGGGACGAGGGTGTCGAGTCACTGCGTAAGGTTCTCGAGACGCTCTCAAATGTCAAATCTCATCGCCTCAATAGTGGCAAGTATCTCTTTTGTCGCGGACGCATCCAGTACAGAGACCGATATAAATAAAGTGCTGTCTAGATTGTCTGGCAATGACCAACTCAGGGTCAATGATGACACTATCTCGAAGATTATGTGACCCAACCGCACGCAATACGTGGCAGACGCAATGCACCGACACACACGCAAAAAGTAGTGGAAGGTCTTCGCGACGTGGTGGAAGTTCCTTAACACATTGGGGTACTGGACTCTGCGCATCTACCCGAGCATCAATATACGCGTGACAGGCTGGTATGGGGAACCGACTTAGTTAAGGGCCTGGCGAAAAGACTTCCAGAGGTTAATCATCTTCGTAAGCAGTTCGAGTCCAGGGGACAGAATTAACGGCGGAGGAGGAGAAAGAACCGCAGGTTCGTGTTACGCCGCCATTTTATCAAGTTAGAGACCTAACTGTCCTTGCTGCAGGTATTGCATTCGGGTAGCCCTTAGATTACACTGAGGCTTTCAAGGTCTGGCTTTGCAGTCAGATTATAGTAGGCAAGAAGAACCGAGAGAGCGTAAGCCCTCAGCCACTGGAGCTCGTTCTCGATAAAGGCTTGGAGAAAGGTGTGTCAAACCTGAAACGGTCATCGAGCTTTGAGGCACTGAGCGATGATGACCGAGTCCATCGCAACGCGTCCTGACATAGAAGAGCTTAACTATATCATGATTTCAATGAACAGTTCAAGGAAGGCAAAATTTGGCCCGGCCGCTGGAATTGCACCTAGCCATGGTTCCCTATTTTTATGGATTGGGAGCTCGAGTATGCACGTGTAGCTTGAAAGCACTGGCTGTTGAACAGCTGATTCAGTCTGAAGTCAAGACCAAGGTGGTAAGCTACACTACCGAGTCACCAGTTAATCACTTGGTTAATAGGACCTTGATGGAAGACGCACCTTTGGGAGTCGTATATTGTTGCTTCACCAGCCAACCTTTTTACTAAAGATCAAGATCGATTAGCTATTTTCAGAAACACCCCCTACGCTTGTCACATATTCCCTCAGCGATGGTGATAAGGTCATTATCGAGACACGGTTAGATCACCTGCGACTTCTGTCATCAATCATCGCTGGGTTCACCCAACATCTTGTTACGAAGCTAGGGAGAACACACGTCAAGCCCACCGATCGCTAGCAAGGCTACCCAGGGAGCCGTTGACGGAGCCCAAGGCGCAGGCTGCAAGGTAATTGATCTTGAGCACACGGGATTCGAGATAGACCTGACGCCCTATGGAACATCCGTTCATTACACAGAGGACAGCATTTACTTTAATATTAGTACTTGGGCCTATTATGGTGTGTGACCAGAGTATTCCTATGTTGTAATTTACGTGTCTCATCCGACACCCGCAGGATGTTGAAGGTTGCCAATGGGAATCCATCATCATGCCCCAGGAACTGAGAGACATAGACTGGCCCAGAGGAGAAATAAGTCACCAAGGAGCTCTCATGTAACAATATCTTAGTTACAGTCCAAAGCTCATGAACCGCGCCCAAGACTCTTCGTACCTCAAAGACTGGTTTTCTGGGATCGCAGTTCCTGTATCGCTCAAAGTGATAGCAATATCAAAATCTAATCGTGCATTCTGATACAACGACATGAGCTACTGTCGGTCATAGGTGATGAATTTGATCCAGTTCAGGCCTTCGGTAGTCGCGACGTTATGTAAGATATGAGTCCAGCGATTGGGATGTCCGGTTTCGGCACGAATAGGAAATGCTCACGGTGCTTCCAAGAGTGCCGGCTACTGCAAGTCCAGCCACACCATTCCAATGTGGCAATGATTCAAGACATATGGCTCGTTAAAGTAATTAGCGAGTAGCTGGTTGGAAGTACGTGGGAGGAATCCTTGTTGGTGAAGTCCTTTGGCGAGGTGACCTATCGCCACATGGCAAGGAGATGCGCGGCTGGCGCGCCCAAGTCGCGGATGTGTCTTCGATGACAGGCCTCGAAGAGGTTGTCTAACAGAGTTTGGACCTCTGGTTGAGATGCTTTTTGCCGGTAGATGTTGCGACCAAACTGCCCTACTTCATCAACAAGCTTGTGGCAAAACCCCTGATGATGGGCATCGGTTCCCTAAGTGTACTATAACAGATAAAAAGTGGGAAATCGCGGTAACATAGCGGGATCGCGTTCTAACATAGACACCGAGCTTGATAGTGTCGTGGAGAATGCAGGAGCCATTATTAGCTTTATTATCTCCCCTCTTGTTGTTGACAAGAGACATACCAACGATAATACCTGAATAGCAGTTCAAAACTTACTTGGACAGTTTACAGCGGTCATTCCAAGAAGCACGACCTGCCGCTCATGTTTCACTGCACTCGGGAGGCTGATACTACAAATTCATATATATCCAGGACGTGTTTCAAGGCAGTAGATGCTGATACCAGACAGTTTCCACCATTCTCGTCGTGTTTCAGTGCGATGGAGGATTGACTTCTTCATTCAACAGTGGACTTCATTATTTACCGAATAACAAGCCAGCGATAATTCCCAGATTTGCCCTCAGGCTCCAAATACCACAGAAGCCACTCCCTCAGAGGCCGATGGTTTCTTCATCTCCGTCCCTATAGAGCACACAGACCAGCTCAAGTCCTGGACCATCCTCAAGACAGGCGCCTCCTATATTCGTCTGACCCAATAGCGCCTATGGAGCGTATAAGTTGTATCATGAGCTAGAACACGATATCTGTGTGTCTTGGCTCTCCAACGTACAATCGCTGCCATTGTAGTCAGCCAAGAGGTCGCTATCATCATGTTACTAGACTTCACTAGTCCATTCCCGGGTGTTCTACGCTCTGACAACGCGTACGTCATCCTGACCTCTCGCGCAGCTGGCCACCCCTCAGGAGGGGGCGGAATTAAACGACCCCAACTACACCAAAATTCGCTGGTGTTCAACCCATCAAGATGTCGCTTTTTATTGTCCCCTGTAGCCACCACGAAGGCGCCGCCATCAAACACCGGCCCTACTGTAGCAGTGCCGTTGCGTAGATAAAGGTCTTGCGGCTCGTTTCCTTTATATGCTATGCCACCGACTTCGCAATAAGTAACTCACTTCTCCCAGGAGGCTATTTCCGCATATCATGATAACAGAATACTATTAGTAACTTACTATTTGTAGCAGAAAAATTGGATATAAATATTGCTATTCTTAGTCACTCCCTTATCTATGCTATAAATCCAGACAAGGTCACTACTATAAAGAGACTAATTAAAGGTAATAGTTCACTATTCCAGGAGTAAACTAACATTTAAGCTGGCAAAGTATGCCTAGTTAATGATCATAGTCCCAGAAAATGCTGTATTATGGCATGTCAGCCACCAAATGTAACGAGCCATCCGATATCCGCTCCCAGAGGCCTGAACCCTGTCACGGCTGTTTCACTGTTGGCCCGACTGTGTAGAGCTTTGGGCTAACCGCACTTAGTACCTTGTTATACATGAGAAGGCTATCTGTACATCTGCCGCCCCTGTCAGCGAAGAGAGGTTCAAAAGCCGAGCTCTCGGGTTCGTCAGAGGTCGAGTCGCCGACGACATCAGCGCCCGCGGCAGAAGCGGCTATTTACCATAATATCATCCACCAATTTAACCAAGCACTAACCCAGCTATCTGTATAAGATACTCCCAATCATGCCACTACTCAAACTCCTTTTAGCTTATTGGTTACAGGCATAACTTTATTCCCCAGTCCCAAAATTGTCTAGTGGCTCCTGCTCTAATTTGAAGGTAAGAGAGTTTTCTAGCATGGCTACGTAGAGAAGGATTCTCAGGCCCAGGTTTCAATGATTCGAGCCACGCACCAGGGCCAATGTCGGTAGCCCTACTTGTCTAACTACGTGGACACATAAGGCGTTGACCGTACCTAGGACTTTATAACACACTCTAGCCATCTTGGTCAACGGCGTTGTTAAAGGCGTCTTTTATGACATTAGTGATGCCCACGGACACCTAGACTATTGTGGACCCAAGGACACCAATGTAAGCAGCACGTTTTACTCTTGTCAAAAGCCCCAACGCCTCGGATTTTCTTCTTTATCACTTACGGGCATTCGTTTGATAAGGGAAATAGAGATAACGAGGTCTTCAATGTGCTGCAAAATAACGATAGGTACTTGCAGGGTGAGACTCCTTTCTCGAAATGCTTGTCTGCTCTTATAAGGGCAGTAATAACGTCGCCCTTTGGCATACTTCCCTGCGCCCGTCATCATCTTGCCTGGTCTCATCACTGTTAACACAAGCAATGGTGTGCAGTGGTAGACAATAAGTATGAATACATTTTGATATGCTTACACACACACCCTAAACCGAAAAGGGGTATCTTCATTTCTAATCCCAGTCAGAACCTATCTAGTCAATCAGAATAAGAGTTAGCTATGTACGAGAAAAGTATATGCATCTAAGCTGCCAAGTTTGGTTAGCGGCAGAAAAATGATATACGCCCTGTTTCTATACTTATTGCCCCTAACTGTATCCAACCTTGATTCGTGTGGTGAGTTGAACCTTCTCTTTATATTAGTGCCTAAGATGCCAGCGAATTAATGGTTTCTTGGGTCTAATTACTCATCACTGGCAGCGATCAGATCGCCAGCTCTGCCGTGGATGCATTTACGAATTTCCTGCTTTGGCAAAAGTCTCGCCATCTGTTGGTCTCTTCCACCGCTTAAGCCCAATGCCTATGATGTCAACGGCTGCAATGGCCCCAACATGTACCTGGATGCTCGTCGCTGACAGTGACCAGATTGCCAGATCCGCCGTGGATGTTTGCTTGCTATCGCTTCCTGTCTCGGCAACAGTCCCGTCATCTGTTCGTATCGCGGATGGCATCCCGGTAAAGAAGCTATAGAAGCTGCTTAGCGGTAAATTGATGTCCATTTCTGCCTTTTATCTTTCCAATATTGGCTTCAGGCCATTAAAGATGGCATGAACAGCCGATACCCCAATAATGTGCTGTCTCCTGGCTTCCAAATCCTTCGGTCAGAATGGCAAAGAGTCAGTATGTCCTACCCCATGGATATGGCTGAGTTATACCTCCAGGATACTGCTCTCTGGCGTCTTAGGTAAAGCCATGGATCCTACGACCGATTAGGTTCTTTGCTTCGTTAAGTGAAGATGGTGCTTCTGTCTCCGGAGCTGCTTTATGGGACGGTGATCCAAGAACCGCTCAAGTAACGCTCTCTTATATATTATTATCATGTAGCTACCGAGATCTACCATTAGTATGCTTATCCTCTGCCCTGAGTTAAAGATAGCTCCTTAGAAATAAAACCCCATTTCTCAATTCTTATATAGTATCTATCACTAATTGTCGCCAAGTCTTTCTGCTCCTTCAATACCTGTTCTTTGTCCTTCTGATGAATTGTGATAAATCCGCCAAGGACAGGTTCCCATTTACCCGGTCTTTCAATTATCCTGGCATTTGAGAGTAGTTGAAATGACTTCCGAGGAGGGATTCGTAATAGTGACAGAACCCCCAAAAGAGCCTTGGTCGTTGCTGATCCAGATTCTGAGCTGGCCGTTGCCGCCATTGAAACTGAATGTGACACTGGGGTCTGCACACTCGTAGACGGTTTTCGAATTCATCGCTTTGGCTGTGCCCTTCTGAGGGTCTTTATTGAGTGGGGGGCATCGAGTCTCAAGGTCTCCAGAATACAGCCGGAAGGACACGTTGTTCTTATTGTTTCGGTCGATGTAAGGGCCACTTAGACTGGCTGGAATTTCGTTGACTTGGCAGTCTCTCGCTTTGAGGTGAGGAGCAGCAGCAAGCGTGCTCGGAAGTAGAAGATTCAACAGCAAAAGAGGAGCAAGCATTGTGTCTGGACTTGGGTGAAATGGGGGAAAGGAACAGTGACACTCAGTGTGTTTATCCTACAGAATGGTTTACGGTTTCGATATTAAACCACCAGTGACATGGAAAATGGATCATTTATATAAATCTTCATCTTAAGTAATTGTCTCTGTGCGCGCCCTGATTGTTCCCCTTACCGGATTCCGAAACCTTGAAAAACTAAAGGATTACATCTGCAACGCCGGAGATGCATCATATGGCAAAATTACAGGCATCCTGAGGTAAGATCTAAAGTCTAAATACGAAATAATGCTTGCTAGTTAAAGCTTATACTTATACGGAGCGAACTAACCTCTAGAGGACCCACAGAATGGCTAGAATGGGAATGCAAATCCTCCTCGGAGGGTTAAATAAGTTACCTCAACGGCAAGCCGGTTATGCAGCTTGGACCACTAAGGGTTAGGAAACTTGTTTAATTCCTATTAGCCCTATCTTCATAGTGCCCCAGTATATAAATCGCTCAATCGGGCGATGACGACGAGCCCCTAGGTGTGAAGCTCGCGCAAAAGAAGCGTGGCATGGAAAAGGAAGCTGAGAAGCAAGAAAACTGGTCCGTTCGCCATTCGGCGGAAGACTTCGTTAAATTCTATTACAATCTGCTGTTGACATAGGTTTCTTTCGATTCGTGGAGATTTACCTTCAAAGGCGGGGTCTTCCGTAATAGCATGGGCACCTGAGACCACGCCATCAGAAGGAACAAGGGCTCTTTCAACTTCTGCTACAACTTGATGTCAGAACAAGCTTCCATTTGTTGGATGATGGTAACCTTCAAGGATTTAAATTTAATCAAGGGTCACAGAGGTACGCGTCGAAGTAATGGATATAGCATTCGAAAGATTGTCGCTTTCCGGGCTCGTTCTAGCGGAGTAATATATCGTTTCGAAAGTGCGTATCGTACGGGTATCCGAGGTAGAGTCATCGACGCCGAGTTTGCGGAGAGCGTCTATGAGCTTTGGTGTATCGGCATTGGTTCGAAGCCACATCTTGAATTGAGGATTATCTTGAAGTGAGGATTGATGTGTATGAGTCAATGTGTCGATGTGCTGAGAGATGCTAACGGCAGTGTTGAGGGATGTTGCTGATGAAGTTGAGGACAGATATGGAATCTTGACAGCAATTTATTTGTCGCTCTGTACCAGAGCGACAGTAAATGCAGTAGTTTTTGATGAATGACTTTTCATCGAATGGTATTTCTGTCAATGCAAGAACCTTTGTATGGGGTGCTGTTTGCTATGCAGGCAGGCGATTGCGCGGGTGCATAAAAGGCCGCCAAACTGCATTGCATATGCAGCATTCTCTTTCTTTATATCCTTTATAATTAACTAAACCTTAATCCACGTAGCTTTATACTATTTAGTGAATGCCTAATCTCAAAGAAAAACCAGCAGCAAACCTCGCACCTACTGTGATCATGAAAGGCATGGTCAATGAGTCCAATTGACATGTTAACAAACCACTTTTGCAGAGCCATCGTCTTTTTCTTACACAACCAGGATATTTCACCTATTTGGCCGCGTAACGTATAGAAAACAAATCAGTCAATGTCACGGCATCCACTGATAGACGTCAAGCACTAATAAATGCCAAAAATGAGATGGGTTTATTTTCCAGGCGCATAAGCCCACGAGATAACTTCTTCACATAGCTGTTGATGCAAACCCGGCGCAGGTACTGATTATATAAACTATAAGACTGTATTCATTGAGTCAATGACAGAAAAGCAGACTTTCTACAATGGGATCGCACTATTACAACACAATAGTAAATCTTGTATACTAATGGAACATGCTAAATCTTGCCGTACGATTCGATCACAGGAACTGACAGCGCCTCTCTCCCAGTAGAGATCCAATCAAAATATTACCTAAAACCCAGCATTCACTACAGTCTTGATTCAGCGTCCGTTCTTGCTGTAGGCTTGCTAGAAACTAGAAAGTAGTGATGGCTTACCCGAAAATAACACAGCACATTGACAAAAGGAACAGTTTATCTTAGAAATATGAGAATAGACCTTGGTAACATGAAACTTACTTCGATTCGAATGGTCAAGAGGTTAATCTAGTTGCTTAAAGACACAAGAACGGACTGGTTCATGGCGCACCGAACCCTTTCAGAAACTACTAAATTTGACTCTTAAGTCTTCACCTCTAGACTAGAGTTAACTACTTGAACTTAATATTAGAAATAATCTCTTTAAATTATCTAATAGTAATCTTTTCTCTCTACGCCTTGCCTTTTTCTATAAGGTCCTAAATCTCGCTGTTCATAACACTAAGTACAAAGGCATTCCCTACCAAGTTAAATACTTATACTAAAGCACTATCTCCTGTTCTACTAGCAGAAACCTTTCTAAAGATATAAGGTATACTAGCACCTTTGACTACGAAAATTTTATTGCCCACTTAAGCCTTATTGTTCGCAAGACTAATGCATCTATTAGTTAGTATACACAGTCTTTTCCCATTATAACGCTTTAAGATCCTTATAGCTTGTTTCTTAAAACTAGCTATTCCCTTGAATATCTCTATAAGTAATATCCTTTCTTTATCTTTCTCACTCGGTTCTCTAAAACAATTCCATCCTTCTTTATCAGCGTTAAGAACATCTCCGTTATACCGTTTAATATGACTAATAGCGGCTTTAGCGACCTCGGGGTAAATAACGTCGTCAAATGTCAAAGTTCTTAGAAATTTTAATAGAGACAAGGGGCTGTTATGCCACTGGTTAAAATCCTCTCCAGCTAAATCATCCGGTATTTCGCTCTGTTTAAGATACGATTTGTCTGGTACTAGCTTTTCCTACTGTACTACAGGGAAGCGATTCCTCCCAATGTTATAAACATCGCCTAGTTTCTTAGTTTTACCTAGGCTAACAGCTTGGACGTGAAGCTATATAGATGGCTAGGTATTGGCAGACGTATATCTCGAAGTCCCCCATGTATCGATAAGATAAGGATGCAGCATCCCCCAGCCCTATACATACTGAGTGGGCCCACTTGCAAAACCTGCAAACGGTTTATACCTCCCTGGAGCGGGCTTTTAAGTCGCAGCCTAGTAGGGAGATGTGACGGTCCAGTCTAGGACCCATGTCAGTAACCCTGGTATGGCTGATTCCTTGACTACATATGAAAGAATGTCGAGACCAACTGAGCCTATCAACAGGATCGCAAGCTCAGTATACACCCGAGACACAGAGTGACTATAATTAACTGTAACACTCAAACGGCGTTGCCAAATTGCCAGTTCCTGCAGCTCTTGCTCGTTGTAGTCCCAGCGTTCTTTGTACTCTTCAAGCTCCTCTTTCATTTCTTCATGATGTCGATCTAATAGAGGTAGAATAGCGTATAGCTTGTCTCTCGGATCAGTAGCACCGCAGGTCCTTGTGTCTTCTAATATCTTCAAGAGTTTTTCGCCGTATGTAACGTGCAAAACATACGGATTGGGTGAAACAGCGTATGTAACTGAGAACGGTAGTCTTTGGATCCAGCCCGCGTTAACATTCCAATGAAAAAATGTCTTGAAGCTTTCCCAACTGAGTTGGTAGTCACCGCAGGTTACACTAGCCTTTTGCGCAAAGGTGATCTCTTGAAGGACCTACACACGAAAGAACCAGGCCCTCTTGAATAGATTGCTTATAGCACTTTGGTTCTCTTGAATGATTGCAGAAGCTTCCACGGTTTCATAACCATCGTCGTTGGATGGTTCATCAATTTCGCGGATGTATCTCAGAGCTGCATCGCTATCAGGTGTTCCTTGTCCAAGATAGATCAATACTTGGGATGCATTCTTATAAATTCGGGCCATGAGATTCAGCTGATGGTTCTTCTTAATGGGTAATTCTTGATCGATGCAAATTGAATCGATCCAGAGCAGTCGAGGTAATTCAGAATCTCGGACACTACTCAAGGCCGCGTGGCAGTTCTGCGATACAAGTGCCTGAGTTCCCGTATCTTCATCGCCATAGACATTGATTGATATAAGATCTTTTACGTCTCCCTAAACGTAGGAGACTGCCTCGTAAGGTTGAGCTTTATAAAGGTTGGTGTTCAGAAGACGGAGCGTAAGCGGGGCACTATCACGCCCTGGTTGAACAGAAACCAAGCGAAAGGAATCATCCTTGTCGAGTACCTTTTTCGCGTATAGGCTCTGCAAATGATTATTCATGTTGTATTATTCCTTTAGGGTAAATGCTGGCAATTTCGTCCGAGCCTTGGTCTGTCAGCATCGAGGCTGAGGACTCTCACAGAGCGGTTCATGATGGCAGAATTTAAATCAGGGTTAGCGTCACCATATCCCTGAGTTCCGGTAGTCGGTAATTGAGGCTGTACACCTTTTGATGCCGATCAACTACACAACTGGCTCATGGCTTTTTTTATCCAATCTCTAGAGACAAGACTTGAATGATATCGCCTGTAATCATGATCCCATAATCAGCCCGTCTCGAAGATCAGCACGGTCTCGGAGATCGTATCGAGGAAGAATTTCTACCAAACTCCGGACTTGCTCACAAGGGTTCCGCCAATTGCTTACTGTGTTCATGCACATCGCTTGTGGCTGGATAGACAACATCACAGCCAGGAACTAGTTTGTTAATTTATCATCGTTTGTCGTGCTCCGTACTTTGCGGTCATATTCAATCTCGGGTACCCATTTTTTACTTGCACTTTAAGTTCCATCGGTATCCTTCACTGTTGAGTCCAAACCGCGGAAGGCCATCAACTTGGAGAAGCGGAAAGAAACTATACATAAGCAATTGATAGCTCAAGTAATTGCGTCAAGTCACAAATGTTTGGTCCAATTGGTAGTTTTTAATGGCTGTTCATACATACATGCCAATTGGCTTTAGTCCCGCCTCATTGTTCAGGAACTGCAACACAATCATTGTCCGGGATGTCAGCCAATTGGCACTGGAAAAGATCAAACAAAGTTGCGATGACTTTATACTTTGAGAGCGAAACATGAGCTTATAGGTGCGCATGTTTCTTTGTGAGTATTGTGATGAATCCCGTCCAGCAATGGCATGCCATATTAAGGCGTGCGCATTTGGCGGGAGATTTGCTTCGCCAGGAACTCCGCCATCTGAGGTCAGAAAAATCTGCAGAGAGCTTTGTTCGTGTCGCCGTTCAATATGGAATTGATTCGTGGCATCAAATGGTGATTCTTGTAGATGCGCGTTTGTTTGAGCTTTTCGTTGCGTGGTAAGTTATTGAGATCAACTCTAGTGGGAGATTTATCTTCACGGAACTCGATCATTTGAGCTCAGAAAAATCTGTAAAAAGCTATGGCTATGTCGCAATTGGATAAAATATTGGTTAAGAGGATCAAAATCCGATTTCTGGCGGTGCGCAGTGACTTTCAAGCTTTCGTGTGTTGGCGAGGCATCGAGATCAACTTTGGTGTCATTTAAATACCAGGAACTCGATCATCTGTGGTCAGAAAATTCTGTAAAAAGTTGGCTTCGTGTCGCAACAACTAGAGCAGTAAGCTGAGACTATCAGTCGATTGATATGTAGTGGTACAGTAATTGTCAATTGTCACCCCATCTCGTCTCAGCGGAGTCACCTTGGCCATTTTCCAGGTCAAGCTGACATCACGCAATCAATAATTCAAATGTCTGTAAAAGGAATCGATAGACATTTAAGTCAATCTGTCAACTGTTACATCTATCAGATTTTGCCATTTGCACGTGGATCGTGGCCATCCTGCCACTCATGCATTTTCCTTTCATACCTAGGGTAGGGTCAAGCATCGATTGATAGGCATTGATGATGGAGGCGCGCCGACAACAGGATCTCAACCGTATAGTATCAGAACACTTAGAAAACAATTGGGATATATTAAAGGGAGTCTTAGGAGCGAAAATGTCAGTTGAAGCATCTCGATTGTGCAGAAATAGCTTATTTCCTGACAATTTCTTGTTGATCTCAATTGACTCCTAAATCGTCCTCGATGTACAGATGGGGCGCATTTCCTCAACTTACACAGGTCGCAGGTGTTGGTTGTGGTGTCAGATCATTCCACTTATTGGAACTTGAGAGGACAGAACCATGGTCATGATCAAAAGACCAAAAAAGCCGCCCAATTTCATTACCGCCAGTATCAACACTCAGTAAACCCCCCCAGGAAAACAACCCCAACGCCAGACTATCACGCCAAACACGCCCACAGACATACACCTACTCCAGGTCCAACATCCCCTTCCAAGCACCAACATCCTCCTCCTGCAGAGTGGCCAAACCCTCAGGCCCATACTCCACCATCCCAAGATACACATCGCACCGCTCCTTGTCCAATGTCAGGTCACGGACAGACTGCTCCAGGGTCGCTCTCTCAGCGCCCAACATCACCAACTTCTCCTCAAGACGCTTAAACTCTCTCTGCTCCTCCTGAGCAGACGCCAACACTCCCCCAGCAGTTTGAGCATCCTGGGATGCTTTGTCGAGCTCGCTTTGAGCCTTTTCCAGGGCTTGGACATGGTAGGTTGGCGCATCGGGCAGGGCCAATTCCTGGTACCCGTCCACGTATCGCTGGTGTTTGGTGACCAGGGCCGAGGAGGTTGCGAGGCGGGCAGTGGCCTCCTTGATGCTCTCTTGGAGCGCGCCAGAATTGACATTGGCGATTTGCCGTTGCAATGTAACGGCGCGAGACTCGGTCTCGTCCAGGAGTGTTTTTGCCTCATTGAGGCGATCCTCAGCAGCAGCCGACTTCTCTCTGAGGATGGAAATGTGCTCCGAGCGCACTAGCTCTTCGCGGTTCTATTGTCATGTCAGCAATTGAAAGGAACTATCAAGTCGAATGGGTGATGGCATACAGCGGTGATGTCTGGGCTGGGAGAGGCCCTTCGTTCTGGGTCCTCATATGAGCGCCGTTTGCGGCGCGACGCTTCTGTATCGCTGGCATAACCGGGCCGCTTCTGAGGATTTTCTAGTACAGGATCAGAATGTGAACAATCATGTATGCTTATTGTCTATATGAACCGGCACGGAATGATAGGGGATAGTACTTACGTCGGGGAGGATCTTCCTGCTAGGAAGACTCTCTCTCCTCTGCCCGAGAAGACAACCTCCTGCTACCTCGAGTAGCCGATTTCTCACTCAGCCACCGATCGGCTTGAGTGCACGCCTCCTGGTTGAGGCCACCACACGACTCTGCATTTTCCTTGAACCAAGCCACCACGTCGTCAACCGTGGTGTCAGCCTTTGTGCTGGCTGAGGAGATGATCTTGGCCAGGGACACCAAGACGTTCTTGCTCCAGGACCGAGGGACGGCATCGGCGAAGAGCTGACTGGGCCACATGCCCGAAACAGAACGGATCTGCATAGCGCTAGCGGGCGAGGAGCGGTAGAGATCGGGGACTTTGACTTGAGGGGACGGGGAAGACATCGCGAAGGGAAATTTGGTGTTGTCGAGACGGGACGAAAGAAGAGGCAAGACGGGATGAAAACGGCGTGGGAGTTGGTATTCAATAAATTGAATGAGGGCTTAAAAACGGCGGGAGACGCGCAGAAATCGAGAGGCTTATGATGGAGTTGAAGAGAGGAAAAACTTATAAAGACTTGCATGATGACTGAGGTGTACCTCGAGGGCAGTACTGATTAAAAGGGGAAAGAGGTAGAAGCAGAGTTTTTAACCAACAGGAAACCTTCAATAAACACTTATAAAATGGAATATGAAGTTATTGACTAGTTACCCATGTCTTATTCAATAAGGAACCTCATTTTTATCGGTATTGGATCTCTGGTGGTTAAGTTCCTGACGTCCTAATCTCTCGGTGATGTTAGTGGTGGCATAAGACTTGGGACCTCAGACAGCGGCTGTAGGTTTCACTACCAGAATCTCTACGAATAATAGGTTCAGACCCAAGTAATTAATGTAATCTGTTATTTGTCCCTTAGCAATAACAAAGAAAATACAAACCAATTAATATTACACAGAGGTGGCCTGCAACATCGCTTATTAATGTAGGAGGTTGATGCGTTTGACTTGCAGCGCTTGAATTTAGAGGGTATCTACTAAATAAAGCGCTGGGGCAAGCTGACGAACGGTGATACGTGTGTACTGAGATTATATCTAATAATGGATAAATAGCTATTTAAAAAACAGCTTTATAGTTAGTATGGGCAAGCGACATAGGATTCAATTTTCCAAGTATATTGCTCCAGGATTGTGTTGTTAGCGTGGACTCTTCATTATCACCGTCAAGATCAACGAACACGTTAACCACCAAGTAAACACCTCTCACCCAACCACCAGGAACTCAAGCATCAAGGGGAAATTGACAATACAAAGCTTTACAATACGATCAGAGCACTCAGGCGACACAGGATTCAATTAAAAACCCATATCACTCGATAATTGCATTATTAGCGCAGACTGTCCAGCGATCAAGGTGAAGTTCTCGTTGACCGTGTTTACCACCAGGAGAATACCTTATGCCACCAGGAACTCAACAGTTCGGCCGCAAATGACAACAAAAGGTCCCATAACATGATCAGGATACGTAAGCAACACAGGATTCAATTGCAAGAATATTTTGCTCAAGTGCTGTGGTGATAGCGCGGCTTTATCTCCGTCCCGCCAACTTCGCCCCCTATAACTTTAGCGGCTTAATCGCTGTCGCTGAGCAGGCCACTGACTTGAGATGCTTCCGTATCGCCAGGAATGCAGCCAAAGTGACACTTATGAGTGAAGATAGCATGCGCAAATTCTCGATATGGCGGCGCGATACAGATTCTAGAGTTTTAATTGATTTAGTACAAAATTGGAGTGGTGGTAGACGTTTCTTATCAATTGGACGGCACCAACCAAGTTTTAGCGCCCAGGTCACCTACCAGTTTATCAACTACTGTGTTTTACTATCACCAGGAACGGAGCGAAAACGATGCTTATAAATGAAAACGCGATACGCAATTGTTCTCCGTAGCTATGCGACACAGATTTGAGAGTTTTAGTTGATTCAATCCAAAGTTGAAGTGGTGGTGGTGGATGGACAGTTCCACCAAGCATGTGTTCACTTAACCCCTTGACACCGTAGACGGAGAAGCAGACTGATGTACAAACAATCTCCAGGATGGAGACCACGACAAAGTCGAATAATAAAGGGATCGATATACAAGCAATCTTCATTGCCATGCGGCATAATTGCCCGGAATCAATAAAGCGGCTTGTGAATCTGATTGCATCCGCTCCCAATTTGCGGACGGTGCCTGAACCCACCAGAGCGCCACGAAGCAAGATCTTTTACCAGCAGGAAATCACCAAGGCAGATTGGGTTGTCGAAAATGCACAAATGCTCACATTTGCCATGCGACATAGATTTACAATTAACATCTTTCCACAGTAATGTACCTCAAAGTGGTAGGAAGGCTACTCCCGATTGCAAGAATAGCGAGCCCCAGCACGTAGGATGAGAATACATCTCCAATTGAATGATGTCGTCGTGGACATGATTGATGACCTTGCAATAAATCGCCAATTCTTGGAGTTTATGATGATACTACTTACAATTTCATGCGACAACTAATGATAGATTTCCTGGCGATTGAAATATGGGCCCTGGATCTGTTGCCAAATGTGAACAAGAGCTTCAAATGAAGGCCCAATTGAATCATACCGTCACATCGGAAAATGAAGACATGTTCCTAGATCGCGAGTCCTTGCGCTTTCTGGAGACACTGCATATGACTTAAGAAGTTGGCTGTTTGCAGATTTCCTGATGACAGTGGCGTGGATGGTAGGGTTGCACACTGTGAAAAGGCGGTTCAATTGAATTACGCCGTGACATCTAGACCTACCCTAGAATTGCGAATTTTGTGCATTTTCGAATGATACTATTTATAAGTTAATGCGACAAACGCTTGACGGGTTTCCCCATCAACGGTGCCACCATCTTAGGAGGCGTTGCTTATAGTGAGCCAAAGCTTCAGAGGGGTCTGAATTGAGTTCTGAGGTTACAAAACGAAAAGAATACATTCACCATGATCGGACAGACCAGCGCTCGCGGTTGAGATTGTCTGTCAGCCAACGCGATATTTCGCTGCAGGACAGAGAGCTTTCCCGGGCTGCACTGGATTTTTGGGACTGTGGTAAGATTGAGAGGCCAAGAGAGGTTTTAGACTTAACATAAATGGAAATACAAAGGAAAGACTATTGGCAACATACTCCTTTGCTTCATTGGTATAGTTGGGATGGTATTATCACGCCTGTTTAGTCCTGCCATGCCTTAAACGAGGCGCATGTACGGAGTACGGATGTACAAAGCCACTTGTGGCGTGCCCCTCACCAGATCCCCGTCATTCCCGAGGATATGCCGCTTATCGATAAACATCAAGACCACCAGCATCACTCACTGACTGTAGATGTCATTGGCATTGAGGAGTATTTGTAGTAACCCAATATATTATCTCTAATTCCAACCCGGTCTACAAACTAAGTAGGGTGTGCTTCTTTCCGGAACAGTTCTATACTGTTGTAAGGAATTCCTATAGAGGACTCAAGCACTCTGAAACTTGGGAGCCAATTTCTTCTCCAATTCTTCATCCGTCAGAAGAGGGAGGCCAACCAGCTCGTTGTCCACCTTGGTGTAGGCAGTACGATACTTTCTACAAAGGAGCTGAGATTTGAGCAAAGGGAATATGAGATTGAAGTTGGTTGGATCCTTTGAGAAGTTGTTAAGAGACTTTTCGAACTCTTCCTGTCCGTTTACCTTTGTCTCCGTCCACTGAACCGCCGGGGGACTGTACTTCTTTGCAATGGCTAGAATCTTGGCCTGGGTTAAGACGGTGTCGTGAATGAAAATGTTTCGATTTTTGGTTTCCTTAGGGACTTTGAGGGCGCCGGAAACGGCCTTTCTAATGTTATGAAGACTAGTAGCGCTGAAGCCGTGCTTACCGTTGTTAAATATTTGGACCGAAGATGTTTTCAAGTCGAGGACGAAGGGGAAATCGAGAAGTAAATCCAAGAAAGCGCCCACAGAGAAAATCGTGTACTCAAGCAAGCCTGCCTCGGCCTTCTTCTTAAGAGACTCCTGGACTTGGGCCGTTGGGAAGTTGATGGGCAGAAAGCGCGCCTCGGGGTCAGTTGTCACGGAACCCCAGTCGGCTGGAATATATCGCTTTACTCCAGCTTTTATGCAAGCCTCAACGATTGGCTCCTGACCCATAATGGCGCCGGCTCCAAAGGTAGCGATTGCGACATCATTGCCTCGGAGCGCCTCGACCAGGCTATCCTGAGAGGAATAATCGACCTCATGAGTCTTAACCCCGGACGGAAGATCCTTCACACCAGAAGGATTTCTGCTCAAAACAGTCACAGAAAACCCAGCGTTGACTAACTCCTCAAGGACCGCACTTCCCAGGCGACCTTTCTGTAGAACTATTTTAGCAACTGGCTTAGAAAATGCGGATAATTGAGACTTACACCAAGGAGGGCCACTTTCTTGTAGGAACTCATTTTGCTTGAAGTACATGTAGTTGGTGTGATTTAGTCAGAGTGAAGTGAAATTGAAATTGTTGTATTGATGGAAGTAAGCGCTATTCTCATCAGTATATATAGCCATTTCTCAACCTACAGGAGATACATTACCATAACTTCACCGCTCACTCACAGTCTCTTATAGCGACCTCGCGGAGACGTCACCATCTTCGTAATCAGCCGTTTCATGCATTGCCATCATTCCAAACTCAATGGGGCTCAAAACATGCCAGATATTCGGGTTCTGCCCAAAGCACAGACGCTAGCTTTATCAAGACAAGCGACTCATCATCGCGGAAGCAATTAGAAATCCATCGGATCTTAAATGCTTCCGAGCGTGATGACAACTGACCCATACCGCTTGGAGCGGTGAAGCTAGTCCTATCGAGGCAAGCGACTCGTCGTTGAGGACGAGTTTAAATCGCTGTGTATTCCAGCCCGCAATGGGTCTTCTGAACGGTTTTCTTCAGAGTTTCACTCATCCCCTTAACGGTCCGAAGGGCGCATCTGCATAATTAAGATTGAAGATAGAATCAGGTGATGTTCCGGTACTAATCTAACTAATAAGAGGGGTAGAAAGCGTGGAAAACTGGGGATGATTATGCAGATGTGCCTACAGACCGTCAAGGGGATACGGGCGGTGGGGGTCAGCCAGCTAACAAACAAGCTTTGAATGACTAATTATGCGGCTGACATTCGATACTTTGTGTATAATCTCGGACCCTATAAAATTCCGTTGACCATACATTCGGTGCTGATATACAGGGACCTCTGGGTCTTCTGGCGTACGAAACTCCCAGCTCCAGCGATTAATTCACTCTCATACACCTACGACAACGTCTCACCAGTTTGTCACTCTCCAAAATGGCTACAATTTCCATACGAGCCGTCTTCGACCCTGTGTGCCCTTGGTGCTATGTTGGCTCTGTTCGCCTTATGCGCGCAAGAGATGCCTATCGGAGAGCTATCAGCTCCGGCGACAAGATTAACATAGTATGGCACTCTTATCAAATCGATCCAGAAGCAGTCACTCAGCCTCTCATGGAGAAAATGGCATCAAAATTTGGTCGAGAACAGCTACCGCGAATGCAAGAGTAACTGGTAGCGATGGGCAAAAGAGATGGTATCAAATTCTCTCTCAAGTCGACAGTTAGAAATACGCAAGATGCTCATAGGCTTGTTCAATTCGCCAAATCGAATCAAGGCACTGAGACGGAGCAGCTGTCAACAAGACTTGTCATGGAGATTATGAAGTTATATTTTGAAGAAGGTGGAGACATCACTAGTTTTAAGGATCTGGGTCTCGCAGCAGAACGGGCTGGCATTGATCGAGACGAGGCAATTGCATGGCTTGTAAATGGCCGAGGTGCGGATGAAGTTCGGCGCGAGGTGGAAGAGGCACAAAGAATGGGAGTCAGGGGAGTGCCGTGGTATGAGTTCAATGGGCGCCATGTCCTAAATGGTGCAGCTGAGGAGAGTGTATTTCTCCAGCGACTCATTCAGGCCAACGAAGACGCGCCTACGAGCTCTAAGTGATCGGTACATACATGTTGGGGGGCTTTAGTGGCATTCCTCGAAAGGATTCGACCCTGTCCTATTCGTGACTCGGGAAATACTTCAATCTGCTTAGACAGAGTTTCGTGAAGGAGAATCAAGAAGTTGAGCCCGTTGTCGGGAGCCTATACCTAGGCCGTTTAGTATAGCACAAAATGTTTAAAATATGTAAGGGCTTTAGGGCTACAGCGGTTCATGGACAGGGATAGAGAATATTGGCTCGGAAGGTCACGGGTTTGGAATCAGATTTCTTTAGACTCATTATAGACTTGAATCATTGAAGTTGAGCTATCCACAGTTTAGCCTCCTTTCAAGGTCACTTTCCACCTCACAGGTCTTCTCATAGTCGCTTGGAACTGATGGCATGAGAGTCTCATCAAGGCCGGACAGTAACCCTGTCTCTCCTGTATCGACGTCCCAGTCAAGCGATGGCGGCTCGGTAGAGATGAGATCCGACATAAGGTGTTCTTGTGCCGTCAACTCGCCATACGCTAGGGCTTGTGGTGTTTCTTCGTGATTTGCATCGTTGGTCTCAACTGGAGGGACAGGCAACTCGACTTGGGAGGGTTGTTGGAAAAGCGTTCCCAGATAAGAAGTAAAGTCCTCAGCATCTGAGGGTATACCGGTGCCAAGACTCAAGTCCATCGCGAGTGACACACGTAATGTTAAGTCAGAGTCGCTTGAAAGCTGTGTGTCTGTGAAGGAGCTGGGTAAGCATGAGCGAGCATAATTCACAATCTGTCGGACGGCCTGAAGCACCCCATCCACTCCGTCGTACTGCTCATGAAAGATCTTCATTACCTGGATCAGGATGTTGAGTCGTCGCTCAACGGCTAGCCTTTTCTCCCCGTGGTTTGGATGGTGATCCATTTGAGTGTCGGAGCACGTGAAGTCAAAAATGTGTAAGGAAAGGGGAAATGCTATGTAAGCCACACTGCATATGTTAGTATTTGGGGATGAGTAGAGATTTTGCGACTTGCATTGATGGGCAGACATGGAATGAGACCAAATTGGTTTAGTCGGTCGAGGCTGTCAACAATACTGATTGCAGATACTCGTGCTTCTCTTTGGCAATGAGAAATGTCAGTTGTTCGAGGTCGGTGAAGATCCTGGGTCCGAAATTTGCTCAGGTTTAAGTGGCACATGACAATATTTGCCGAGCTTGGGGTCGGTTAGCCGGTCACACCCTGAATAATGACAAGAAACATACTGATAGTAGGTGTACATCACGTTGATGTGTAGAACCACTGCCCGGTCTGCTGTGATGGTGGGTCCATGAGAACTGCGAAGGGGGCTCGTGTTGTACCATCGAGCCAGAGCTCGTTTACAATCTTGCAGCTGGGTCAAAGGATTATCGGCGTTGGTAGCGGTGTTCTTCAACGGGAATGCTAAAAGGAGAACTTCGGTTAACACGATGGAAAGCTTTTACAACCTCCTTGATGATGCTTGACAACCCTTCCTTCGCATCATCACAATGAATTGTGGATCGGCCAATCTCCGCCTCGAGCTCTATGCATCCGAGAAGCATGTTCCTCTTTAGGTCGAAGTGGTCGGGAGTAATCTGAATGCTACGTCGCGAGTCCAGTGGCAGGATACGATCGCGGATGATACAGCACCACCAGAGTCGTCTGAGTGTAGAGTGATTGCTGTCAGAGCGAACAGAGCTCGAGTCTGACAGATCAGAGTAGCGGTCTGCCTGTGTATTTTGGCGTTCTCGATTGCAATCATCAGCCACATTGTGTTAGACTTCGAGTCCGCCTCGAGCAGCGGAGTCCAGAAGGTTAAGAGAAGAGCAGCTTACATGAAGCAAAGAGGATGGCCTGAATTAGCAGTAAACTCATGGTTATTGATTTTGGGGGATCGGGGCTAGAATACACATCCCAGAAGTCCACCTCGTTCATCATTGGCAAAAGAGGATGAACATATATAAAATATTACCTCAAGAGCTGATGAAGTATGGTGGGCTCGGGTAGCCTGAAGCAGCCCTCTGAGTCCAGAAATTGGATATGCTGAGTTGACGTATAGAGGGCATTGGCTCGCGCAACAAAGGGGTATGTGCAGTACACAACCATATGAGATAGGCCGGCTGCGTCTTTCAAGATCCGTGGGGTGTAGACTATCGACAGATCATCAAGTGTTATCGTATCTGCTCGTAGCCTGTTAGCATGCCTCTATTGTTCATTGAAATGTATTGACACACCAATATCTAACGCATGAAAGATGTTATTTGCCCCTTCGGATGGTGGAGGTGAAGCATCAGCTTGAACGATAGATTGCCCTAGAACATCTTCATCGGCAGACTGTCCTAGCCGGGTAAGACTTTGTCGAGGTAGTCCTGAGAATGGTGTCGCTGCATGCCCCTCTCCCTCTCCTGGAGTATCTCGAGGGCTCCTGCCTGCGCTCTTTTCCTTGGAGCACGTTTTACTATGGCAGAGCTTGCTGGCTTGGTGAGATAATGTTAGCTATATACTCGGAGAGATATTAATACAGTACTAACCGCTTTTTACCCCTCCTAGTAACCACACAGGTCTGATCATCAAGCTTGCAGTTCATACAAGGCTGCCCATTCTTTGCAATGTGGCATCGGACCTTTCGAATACGACAGCGAAGGTAGGCTAATGGAGACCGAGGCCCACGCTTAACAGTCAGCCCAGCCTGTTTTGGCTCTAGAGTGAAAAACGACATTTCTAGCTTCCGGGGTAACTCAACAAATTCTGGTGAGTCTGGGTCTGCGGGGCCTACTAGAATAAATCTACTGGGCCTTGTCAGATTTTTGGGCGAGGCTGAGGCTGAGGCTTTGGATCTTCCGTGTGGTTTGGGAACGGGTTGCATGGAAACCCGACGTCGAATCGGAATGGTGCTTGCTACTGTGGGATCCGGGATCGTTCAGCTCCGGGACCCTGGCCGGCCGGTTGGAAAGGTCGGGTAGGATTATAATTCGGTAGTTGAATCATCAGCAACTTCTTCAGAGTATTTAAGTAGTTGAATTATTTTAGTTGTCCCTCTTGACCAACCACACCAGAATTCTATTTCTCACCATACCTCACACCATGGCCACTAGCACCTTTAACACCGAAGTTCTGCCCCCGACAGGCCTGGCACATGTTGTACTGAGAACTTCAAATTACAAGCCCAAGGCGACCTTCTACAAAGCATTTCCTGCAGCTTATGCAACCTTTGAGAATGAGTAGCTCGCGTTCCTCACTTATGATGAGGAGCATCATCGTATTGCCATCGGCAACGTCCCTGGAACTTCGGACAAGATCCCGACCTCGACAAGATTGGAAGATATTGCATTTCAATACAAGAACAATGATCATTTTCTGACGGCATTTCAGCAACGAAAAGCCAGGGGAATCTTGCCAATCTGGTCCGTTGACCATGGGCCAACCACCAGCATCTACTATCAAGACGCCAATAGGAATCAGCTTGAGACATAGTTAGACAATTTCGACACTGTGAAAGGTGCGAGTGATATGATGAATTTACCTGCGTTTGCTGAGTTCCCTCTCGGCGCTGATTTTGATCCTGAGGATATGATTTAGAGGTTGAAAGCTGGGGATAGCGGAGCATCCAATAAGAAAAGGGCAAATATTGATCCGCGAGGTTTTAACACTATTCCAGTGCATCCACCGCAAGATGTCAGAGATAACTATGACGTGCTGGTGAATTGAGGCTTGAGATGTTACAGTTTGTCCCACCAGGGTCACATCTTAGAGTTCTTCCGGACGTTGCGTTTCCCCTGCCCAACTTCCGGGGATCGTAGTGCGGAACGAGTCTCAATGCAGCCGGGGGCATCATCTTCCCAGCTTTGTAAGCGGCCATCGAGGTTAAGTACTGACTCAAGTCGATAACAAGCCGTAAATCGTGCTTGAGAACAATGAAAGCGACTGTTTCACAGTTTGATCCAACTTCCCAAGTTCTCTGTGTTGATACAAGCTGTCAGACGCAAGTGTCAGCTTACGTATGCTTCTTGCTCAAGGATACTTCAAGCAAGCACCCCTTACTTTAAACAGTCTATTAACAAGTGTACCCGATTCCCGACAACCGAACCGATGGCTAAGATGATAGCATCGCTTGGCGAGGCAGTTCTCCCAGGTGTGTCTAAGCCATACACACTGCTAATTCTCGTCGTTGTAAGCGAACTTTTCCTTTACAAAGAGCAACAGTGGCTAATTGTCTCAAGGGCTTCACTGATGCATACATTACTCTCACGTATGACAAGCGACGGCGACTGCTGCCGCCAGGTCCGAAAGGCTACCCTCTTATATACTTAAGATTAAATATCATAGTTTATACTATCAGCCTTCGCGTTTCCCTGCCCTTGTATAAGTACTTATATCCAATGCTTGTCCATTATTTAGCTAACATGAATTCTCCACAGCTCTCGGGATGCACCACGCTGGAAGGCAGTCCTAGTATGTAGCATTTCCATATTATCATTCACCATAATATCACCAGCCTCCCACGCAAAACAGAGGCAGACACGCTTATCATACAGCAGTGAGTCCACAAGAGCAACAATCGACTGATCACCATTATCGATAGTGATACTGGCTTTACCGTACTTGGTATCCGTCTTTGGCCAGGGCTCATGCCAGCGGATACAAGGCCGGGAGTCGATGGGGTGAGAAACGACTAGGGGTAGGCTAGGCACACTGTGATCAAAGTATCCACCGCTGTGGCAAGTCCATCTGACCTTGCGGAGATCGTTGATAGGGTACTTGTTGGGAAGGTAGCGGCAGAAGAGGCGGGATGAGGCTAAGAGGGTAAATCCCTGGTTGTTTCCCGTCGTTGCCTGACAAACAAAGTACTGAAGCAAAGGCGGGTCAGACGTAACTCTCTCGCGACCTTGTTTGTCCTTGACAGTGATGAGCTTAAACATGCCATCGTAATGCATGGGCATGGCCTCGTTTGTCGTGGTGACATTGGAGTCTGGCGCGTCGTTCATCTGATCCTTGACAACCATGATATCCCCCTCCTTCCAGGGCAGTATGGCTCCCATCTCCTTGGCCTTAGACACAAAGACTGACTTCTGTCTAGTGTCTTGGAACCCACGTAGCACGATAGGTGAGCACTTCTGTGACAGCTGTCGGAGCTTGGCCATGTCGACATCACGTAGAGAGTACATGAGGTTTTTACGGGCAGGCCGCACGATGATACCCGTGGGGTACATGTATGTAAAGATCAAGTCCATTCCCTCCCAAGAGAAAAGCGGTGATCGCTCTCGGAAATAAGAAGGCTTGCCATGCTCGAAGACGAGGTCATAGGTCAAAGCTGACACGGATAGAGCGTGACTCATGGCCAGATCGCCATTTACAGCACGAACAAGTGCTCCGTGCCATGGAGTCATGCGGTTTCCGGATACAAGCGGAAGAATCGCGATCGAGATCTTGTTAACATCATCGGATTCATGGATAGAAAGTCTGATGGCATCAGGATACGATTTCTTAATAGCTTCAGAATATGCCTGTCGTTTAGTATTAGCATTAAATATCAAGTCAAAGCAAGACACAAATGGTACCGCGCATATATACTCACCTTGCCACGTTTAATCATATTCTTGGCAGTGATGGCCTTGCGATCCCTCAGCGACAAGTTAGACCCATCAGGAGAAGCGTTCTGCATCTCTAGATCCAAGAACCTCTTATATCCTAGATATGTCAATTTTACGTCATGGTTGGTCTTGATCTCTTGAGCAGGATCAAAGCCCGAAGGGAGTAGTTCTTCCAACTGACGCCGGTATTCTGGGGCATTCCTCAAGTATTCGTCGAGGTTAGCCACTGAGCCCAAATCATCCGAGATGATGGCACCCAGTCTGGTGAAGAAGATGTGGCTGCAGCCCTGCTCTTTGGCGATTCTCCGAATGCCTTCACCATACTGCCAGACTTCTTCATCACTAATATCAAGAAGATCTATACTGTGTAAGTCTTTTTTCCAGTAGAAATGGAAGTACGAAGGCAATTTTTACCATTATACATAACGCCGTCCGAAGTAATAAGCAGCTCAATGTGAAGCTCAGTTGCCTCCTCCAAGGCCTTGCATAAACCCTCGAGATAGAGAATGGATATGCGCTCAGCATCATCAGGGTCAGTACCCAGCACCTTTGCAGTTCTATTGGATGATTTGAAAGGGAATGCGGGCAGAACAAGACGGATGTGTTCTTTGTTACGGATAGCCTGCTCCAAAAAAGGACGGAGGCTAGAAATGGACTCAGGAAGATCCCAGTCGTTGCTGTAGCTCATGCGGTACCGATTCAGGGTGACCATGGCTTTGAGCGCCATGCTTTCGGCAGATTTTGGGTCGCTAAAGGCCTTGGCGCGCATCAGCTTCTTAGCGGAGATTTGATCTGAGTTCAAGTTGTTGTCATCCTTGATGGTCGGGTTTAGTCTGTTAATATTTATTCCGCGGGTGGGAATCCAGTTGATGGAAGTCCCTTTGTCAGCCACTCCGTTGATGGGAACTTCATTGATGGGAATTTCATCGTCTTTCAACGGCTTGGACTCAACGACCACAGCCGGGTCACGAGTCGGGAGCTTCTGTGGGCATCTACCAACAACAGATTGCAGACAGAACTGCCAGTTCATCGCTTGATGAGTGGTGGGATACGAGACAATAAGAGACTTTATCTGCTCGTTTAGCCTCTGCTGCTCTGGCGTGACTGGTCTTTTTTGAATCAAGCTGCGTAGACCAGACATAGTGCCATCTCCTATGATCTTGTTGGTGACCTTCTGGAGTTCTGGGTGCTGTAACGAGCTATATCTGATGCTGTGTTGCATATCAAGGCCGACCTTGTCATATGACTTTCGAAGGGTAGACGGAAGGCTGTTCGAATTAGTTAGCATCGCTGCTAACAACCATGCATGCGTGGCTCTTCCATAACCTACTCAATGCAAAGATTTCTTTTCTTCATAACGTCCGCCACGATGTCGTGTATCCGGACACCTTCAGGTGTACCCGAGGCATCAATCGAATCGACATAAGCGGCCTCGTCCCAGGCCAGGTAGCCGCCCGGTTCTGAAGGGGCACGGCATTAGTTGTAGACAGTCAACTGAAGGGTGTAACTTACTAAGAAGAGAGTAAAGGTTGGCGACGATCGTATCAATCTCCTCAGCAGGTAGAGCCCACATGAGTAACCTCAAGTGTACCAAGTCGTACTTCCCTATATGCTCTTGGGAGAAGGGCTTGCGGGGATCATGAACGATGAACTTGAAGCGAGGCTCCTGGTCTGCGGAGAGTATAGGGAATTGGAGGTCAGAGGTGTCAAAGCCACGAAAAGCGGGTAATTCAGAGCCGCCGTGAGCTCTTAGACGCCCGTCAAGGTCCAGGAGCCAGGTGCTAGAGAATGAATGTTAGTTAATAGTCACAGTGTAAGAATATAGAGGCGACAGATGTACCCAGAGCCAGTACCAATATCGGCGACCATCTTCAAACGATCAGTCTGAATTATTGGACTCATGATGGAGCCTTCACAAAGGTCGACAATGTAACGGTGCTGTTCATTGAGCCTGTACACACACATTATTAGTTCTACCACATTGATATCACGACCCGCTCTGTTACCTCTTCATTTCTTCATTGTCTCTTGGAGGTAGATAAACATATTTGTTGATTCCCTCAGGTTCGTCTCTGGGGGTTGAGGGACCCTGATCATAACTGTTAATCTTAGGCATCAGGCTCCTAGCCTCCACCAGGGTCTGCTTCTGGCTCATGATAGCTTGAACATCGCTGGCCACTATCATGAATGCGCGCCCTTGGGAGAGTTGTGTCATGATCTGTGGTGGGCCTTGAACAATACCAGCACCTGGCATATCATGTTTTGCCAGGATACTGTTATACTTGCCAACAGCAGCTAAAAACTCTGACTCGGGTCCCCACATGCCCTCAAGACCCATGGAAACTCTGAGGTCCATGGCTCCAAGCCAGACGGCATCGATATCAGGGACTTGAGTAAGAATGTCATCAAGGTTATTGATACCCTCCTCTGACTCAATTTGAATCAAAACAGCAGCTTGACGATTCAGATTCTCATGAAGTGTGTGCTTCTGATCCAACTTTTGATCTGTCACACCAGAGACCAGGCGGAAAGGGGGAGCCGATCGGGTACCGCGGTTCTTGAGACCATACTTGGTAGCAGAAATACAGTGTTTGGCCTGTTCAACAGTGTCAACTTGAGGGAAGACAACACTAGCTCCAGCATCAAGAGCATAGGCAACATCTTTGTGGTCATGACCAGGGAGTCTGGTTATGTCAGTGACATTTGAAAGGAGGTTCGGATAAGATTCAGGCATACCGGACAAAGGGCATGCTCATGCCTTCACTGAAGAAGCTAATTGTCTGGACAATCTATTGAAATGTTAAGATGTCAAGTCCATACTAGACGAGTTCAACAGCATCAATATTTGACTTATACATACGGAGGTCATAGTCTCAACGCCGCATGATGAATGCTCCCAGTCAACCCACACGATATCATAGCCAAGTGTCGCAACATACTGTGCAACATTGATGGATGTAATGCCGCAGTAAAATCCCAGAAGAGGAGAGATTACACCAGCATACGCATCTTTGAGGGCTTCCCGAGCGCGATGAGGCTGTTGCAGCGACGGACCACGGTATGCCGCCATACCCCGCCCATTAAGATGCTCTGATTGTACTGCCATGTTTGGATTTGGAGGGGTTTTGTGAAGTCAAGTTCTCATGAGAGTAGCTAGGTTCTCTTCTCATCTGAGGCCAACTCCTGTGTGCTGAAGGAACGGCTTATAACATACTAAGCTGATCTTCCATGCATGTCTTTTGCGAAGCGAGACCCTCGTAGAATCCGCATGCAGGCCGAGGATTTGTCAAGGAGGTTCGACCTTGGTGAAGTATAAGCTGCAGTACTTGTTTACGTGTTACCTTCTGATTGCAGCGCTATTCTCGGTGATGAGCATCGTCGTGGGGGCCATGCGAGCGCGAATTGCAGAATGAAGCTAGCGGAAAGATGGTGCCAAGGAATGTTACCAAGGCGGCAAGGAATGCTTACTTACATGTAACCATCGTGAGGATATAAAGATTGAAACAAAATCTTCTCACATAATTATGCAAGACCCCTGTTTACTGTAGAATCTCACAGATGCCATCGGGCAGGTATTGGATTCCTCAACCTTGGAAGCACATATTGTGAGACCTAACAGGACAGTCCATCACAGTAAATGGAACTAGTAAAGCATGCTTCTGAACCAGGCGCTTGAGACCTGTGTTGCAGGTATTGCTCGTTATACGACATATACACGAGAACTAGTTTTCTTTCCGCGTAACCTTCTTGGCGCGGATGCCGGAAGCCCGGGTCTCGGCATAGGGTTCTGTCAAGGATAGAACGTGCATATTCACTTAACAGGTATAGATACAGTGAATTAGCCCCCAACCCACGCCCCTACCTGCGGCATCTGCATCGTGTTACCTGCCAAATTGATCGACCGGAGACTCGTGGCTGCATCCCGGGTTAGGTTCGGACATAGACTTACGGCAGGAGTTCAGAAACCTATCCACCAGCACGAACAATCTCCAAGATGCTACCGGCACGGGTTCCCGTGCCGGGACAATGAAGGCTATTCAGATTGCTAAGAATGGTTTAGCAGAAGTTCTTGAGCTGAGAGACGTCCCAATACCAAGTTCCGGAGAAGGCGAAATACATGTCCAAGACCACTTCTCAGATATCGACTACCACGATATCTATGTCTGCGACGATCTGTACTCCAGCCCAGGCTTCTCTTGCCCTCGTTTGCGAAGGTTCAGGGGAGATCCTAGCGGTTCATAGCCCTGTTGCGGGATATTCCCAGGACCAAGGTTACTTTCACAGTCGGGCCGGGAGTTGGCAGCTATTCCTAGTATACGCGAAATCCTACGTCCTCCCTGGTACGTATACCTGATACGCTTTCCAAGTAGCGAGCAGCCACGTTGCTACTCCAAGGCTTATCTGCGTGTTCCCTCATCCGTGCTGCAGCGGATGTCAAGGAGGGCCAGTGGACACTCTTTCATGCTGCTGCAGGAGGCGTTGGGGACCTGCTTGTCTAGATGCTACGCCGCACTGGCGCGAAGATACTTGAGACAGGGGGGTCATACGAGAAGTGGTCGGGGTGGGCAGTCAACTCTAGTGGCGATAAAGTGCAGCAAAGATCAAAGATTTATTGTGGTATATGATGTGGATGTTATCTTCAATGGCGTGAGAAAGACGACAGTCGATGCGAATGTAAATTTGATTGCCATCAATGGTTAGCTTATCTCACTTGGCAATGCAATAAGATAACTTCCCTCATGAAAGTCCTCCAAGGTTCCTCGATGCTTGTGAGCTCTTTGCAGCGGTGGCTACTAGAGAGGTTTAGCCTTTTGTCCCTCGTATTTATCCTGTGGCTGAAGCTTCCTAGGCACAATTGGCATTGGAGAGAAGGAAGGCAATCCGAAAAGATTTTCCTAAACTGTCTGTAAATGGCCAATTGTAACTGGCCTAATAAATGCATACGTACTCATGAGTCTGAGATTGATAAAGTTGGCACGCACGAATGTCTCTGTTTCTTTTCGGCTTTAGGCACTGGAAATTATGTAGAATGCACTACCAAATTGATTTTTCCAACTTTCCCCCAATAACTCTACCTCACGAACTAAATTCTTAGTACCTAAACTACTTTACGGTAAAATATATACTTGGACGTGTAGCTTCTTTACGGCTGCCAAGACTTTTCACCCTCTAGCTATCTCTACTTTCCTCGGGTATTGTGTAACTTAGTCTGATCTCAAATCTTCCTCGTGAAATTGATTCATTTCGATAGAAGATGGTAGCGGATCAGCTGCGCGGGCAGAGGCAGCTGCGAACTTGCTACGCATTCTGATATTCTTGCCATATTTCCGGAACAAGAATGGAATTACGGCCAGAAGGACCGCCATTCCTCCGATAACGCTTCCGCCACCGCCAACCCCAAGGGTGTGAAACATTTTTGGTGTAAACAGGGGTGCCGTTGCTGCGCATGCGGAACGAAGAATTGTGTTTGCCGCCATCGCTGAAGCAGCATATGCAAGATATGTATCGACTAAATAGTTGAGGAAGCCAACGAAGAGCAGCAGGTTGGAACATGCAAGACCTACTCCTGCAAGAGTTGGCACGATCCAGTGAATTGAGCTGGATTGTGTTAGTAGACTATTATGAAAGAAACTCTCAGGAATAAACTTACTCAAATTCAGCAGTCCATGCGAACCAAAACATTGATACAGCGAACCCGATACCCCCAACTATCGACACCGGGAGGCGATGCTCAGCTAGAATCTCCTTGCCTTTTTCTGCCCGTTTCATCTGGCGCATGGTATCGAACAATACCAAAATGCCGCCTAGACAGGCACCTATCGAAGTCCCTAGTAAGGGCAATGCACCAACACCAGCATTCCAACCACGCTGCTCTTGGAAGACAATCGGATAGATAGAGAAGAGCATATAGAGCAGGGTATATACAACCGACACGTATATGGCGATACAGAAGGAGATTGGGTCGAAGAGGATGACCCAAGGACGGGTCAGCGATATCTGGAAAACGTTCTTCAGAGATCTGTCTTGGGTCTCGCATTCGGCCTGAGCCATCTTGTAGTTAGGGATCTGTGCACGAATACGTTCTGCTTTATGTCTTAAAATTGTTGGGGCGTGTGTTTCAGGAATAGTGAAGGAGACTAGGAATCCTGCTATGGCAAGCCAAAGGAGACTATAAAAGCTCCATTTCCAGCCCTTAGCCAGCTCAAGGAACCCAGCGGTGATGGGTCCAAGAGCTGGTCCAAGAAAAGTCACAGCTCCAAAGCCAGCCATGGCTACAGCCATCTCAATCGGGCTCCAAATATCTGCAATAACGGCCGGGCCATTGCTCAGCGGGGCAGAAACGAAGATGCCAGCAAGCATGCGGCCGATCAGGAGGCTGGGCAAGTTTGGGGCGAACGCGCACAGGAAGCTAGACGCAAGATACAGGGTAAAGGTGATTGTAAAGATGTGCTGTCGACCGTAGATCTCGCTAAGGGGAGCAAATGCAAGGGGACCAGCACAGTAGCCGAGGACGAAGAGAGTGAGAGTTAAACCTGCAACCTCTAAAGAAACTCCGAAGTGGTTGGCGATGGACGGCAGGCAGCCTGTAGGTGCACTAGATGAGAAGGTGCCCACCATGTCCAGGAACACGGTGGCAATAGTGATGAGCACTCGACGGCCCATAGACCAGTTACGAGGATTTTCGATGTCATTAGGAGCGAAATCGACGAACCCGTTTGGGCTGATGAACGGGTGGGTTTCAACCTTGAGAGAAACTGGGTTATATGGCTGCAGAGTGAGAGCCGCAAGAGCTCGTTTAAGAAAGGACATTGCAGAGGCAGATGATGAGTGATTAGAACAATAACAGATCAGACGAAGATACGAGTCGTTATGATATATCTTTCTGGAGTGTAACTCATTTGACGGTTAATTGCTCTCTTTTCTCAATTTCGTATTTCACCATTTATCCCTGTCGTTCAGCCCTGCACCACCAGACCGGCCCCTCCTTTTTTTACACGACCCAATCAACTGTCACAATAGCGCATACTTCTCAGATTTTGGTCAGCCAATAGGTAGTTATCTTGTTCTGTAAACTTTATCTAGGTACGTACAGACCAAGCCAGAAATTCTTCGATAAACGAGTTGTCCCCCGCCTTTTAAGCTTGGGTAAAATCTCCTCCCCATTGAGATGTTTTATCCTCTCGCGCACAGGATCCAGAAACCTGATAACATTTTCTTGATACCTCTTCACATTAATAGTGCTTGCTATAGAGGAGTTCTTGCTAAGCATAGTATTTGTCCATGTTTGTCTCCGAGAAAAAAAATCAAGACCGTCTGGGCGTTTCGCCAGGCCAAGGACGGTGCAGATACTATGACCCGCGGATTCCTCCTCTGGAGTTCAACGTTGACATATTGAAGATACTTGAAGATAGTGCAGCCTCAAGCTGTGTAGTACCAGTTAGACTTGTGAAATCCTCCATAGAATCCAAAGACAGATGAGAGAGTATTCTTATCATCGTCCTTTTCGTAACACTCACAGTAAACATCTTCAGAGCTGGTGGAAGCCTTGTTTGGTCCGATCCTTACGATAAGACCATACTGCGCATTGAGACCTCGTAGAAAGGGGCTTCCGCTTCGAATCTAGCAGACTTGCCTTTACCACGTACGGGCAGCAAGTCTTGGACCGGGTATATGACGAAGAGCATGTACCCAGAGCCTATAGATGACAGGAAAGACAAGCAAGCAGAAGGCGAATACTATGGCTGTCGCCACAATCTTCAAAACGACGTGTGACCCCACAATTTCGAATTGAACTTTCTACAGAGAATGTCTGACTTGATGCTTACTTGGACTATGGGCAAATGGATTGGGAAATTTCATGGCACCATTTGCGTTTTTCCCCTCCTCTGTATGCCAGCTCATAGATAATTAACTTTTACAGAGGCAGACGCAGTGGAAGGTGACCTTTCAAATTCAACCAAGCCTTCATCTTACACAGCCATTCCTCAAGGTAGATCCCTGTTTCCAAACTATCTGGAGTTTCCCCATCCGGTACTACGTGGTACGCGACGGCCAGCTGAACAAAAATGATGTAAGCAACGCTATGAACAGATGCCCGCAAATTGGGGGGCCCGAGTTGGCTTTGACTCCCTAGTCCTGGTCGAGTCTAGGATCTACAGGATGTTCCCGAGAGGATTCGGGCCCTACCCGTTCCGCGCCACCATAGCCAAGTATACATATGCAGTCAGATTTTAGATCAATGCGGCTCTCGTGTAGTATTGCCAGCCCCAGCCGCGTATGATGGGGTGAATTGAGTGGTATTGAAAACTCTCGCTTATAAGAATACTTCAAGCAGGGACAAGATGTTCATGGGATGACGTGTCCTCCAATTCATGCAGTAGCCCCCAAAGTCTAGACGGGATGTAAATAGCGCAGTTACACAGAGAGAAAACACAGCTGGAGCAGACAAGCCTCTAGACCTGTATACTACTGTGCCTAAAAGTAGAGAAGTGAAGTTGACAACAATTCACAGTACATCTGTCTGATGGGCAATTGCAACAAGACTTTTCCTTCACAGCCCTGACGCCCTCTTGATCAGTGCCTTGAAATGCCACTAAGATGTCCATCATGAATCTTTACTCTTTTACTAAGGACAGAATCGATCTGCTCCGCGGTTGTCCTATGTCAAAGCTTCTCCCGGCAGATCTTCTCTCTTCCGCTTGTCAACGTGTGCTTGCCAACCCCAATGACCACGAAGCGTTGCTCAACTATGGTCAAACCATAGGCTATCAGCCGCTTCGTGAAGCACTTGCTACATGGTTGAGCGACCATTATCAGGTGACGCCTGATCCGAACAGGATATGCGTTACGGGTGGCGCAAGTCAGAGTCTGGCTTGTGTTCTGCAGAGCTTCACGGATCCAGCGTATACCAGGGCGATTTGGATGGTTGCTCCATGTTATTTCTTGGCTGCATCTATCTTTGAAGACTCTGGTTTTGCCAACAGACTCAAGGCTGTTTCTGAAGACGACGACGGCCTCAACACTGAGGAGCTTGAACAGAAGTTGATCGCATATGATGAATCTTGGACCAAATCGAACTCGAAAGTATGTCGCGTTTACTTGAATCCGGGCCAATGCTTACTAAGATGTTGTGTTGTAGACAAAGCCCTCCAAGTCAGTTGAACCAAACAGAAAGCTGTATCGCCATATCATCTATTTGGTACCAACGTGCGGGAACCCTTCGGGAAGAACCATGCCAGTACAGCGTCGCAAAGACTTGGTCAAACTGGCAAGGAAGTACGATGCCCTTGTCATCTGCGATGACGTCTACGACTTTTTGCAATGGCCCAGGGATGGACCTATCCCAGCAGAGCAGCCCAAGGATATGAGGATTCCGCGACTCTGCGACATTGATCGTGATCCTGATGTCGCTGAGGGCACGTGTAGTACCTTCGGCAACGCAATCAGTAACGGGTCTTTCAGTAAGCTCGTTGGCCCCGGTGTCCGCACAGGCTGGGTTGAGGCTACTCCTGCGTTTGCCAAGGGGCTCTCAACGACAGGCTCTAGCATGTCTGGCGGCCCTCCCAGTCAACTTTGTGCCGCTATCATGGCTGACCTACTTCAGACAAAGGAGCTCCAACGCCATCTTGACCAGAAAATGAAGCCTGCTCTTCAGCGGCGGGAACTTCTCATGTGCGAAGCCATTCGCAATTATTTAATCCCTCATGGCGTGCAGATAACTCCAAGGACAGGTGTCGGTATTGGCGGCGGCTACTTCATGTGGCTCCAGTTGGGACCGGGACAGTCCGCCAATATTCTGGCTCAGAAAGCCATGCAGGAGGAGAATGTGCTTGTCGGGAATGGAAACTTCTTCTCAGTTAGAGGTGACAGTGATGAGCTAAGCTTCGACAATAACATTCGACTCTGTTTCTCATGGGAATCCGAGGAGCGAATTGTTGAGGGGGTCAGGAAACTCGGGGAAGTGCTCAGTCGTAGCTAATATCAGGCAGAGACTTGATTGGATAGAACTATCTTCTTGTAGTAAGTGAACTTCAACAGGCTAAATGGTAATTATAAGTCGTGATGCTTCGTATCTGCTATCTTGTATAGTCTCTCATAGCCAAAAAATCAAGAAACGCATTTAAACAAAATCATAAGAGGGAGTTAATATTGGAGCCTGAGAAAAGTTCCAAATGCAGATAGTTCTGGCTTATTCATATCACTACTCTACTCAACTTTGCAGTTTGATTGACTACATCTTGCTCTTGAACCACCCTACAAGGACCACTAGTCTTAAGGGTAGACAAAGATTTTGTTAATGTCGCACCAGCCTCTCTAACAGCCGACTACAACTATGTTTGCAAATAATGATAAATGTCATAGAAGCTTACAAAATGTGTATTTGAGATATAATGCCATCTATAAGCGGCTTTGTGTTACATACTATCAATACTGCTCTTGGAGATGGCACCCCAAGGCCCATCTTGAAGGTCATCATTGGAAATAGCGAAGGAACACCGAACAGGCTCCTATAATGGCAATATGGACATTGCCTAACCTGATACCTACACACCCCTGTCGCTCAGGACCTTACGCCTAAATTTAGCCTATACTTTCCAACCCCAACGCTGTAGCACGTGTAAGTTAGCCTGCTTAGCCTGCGAATTTGTGGCTCGGCATCCGATTTGGCTACCAATATCCCTAAAAAAGAATATGCATGCGGATAAAGTACTAGGGTTTTGTGATATAATTTTGTTCCCATGGTTGAGTCAATATGGTACAGCATCTGCATGTAATAATGCAACCATCCTTATACGCTTACCACTGCGAGCCCGGACCGGCGGTGGAACTCCGCTGGAGTCCCTTGGCACCTTGTACCTATCCTATACGAACAGGAAAGCCGCTAGAAAGAAAAGCAACCGCCAATACGTATACCTATATGCAGCTACCCCCCAACCTTTTTTTATCACAAGAGAAGGTGGTGGGTACTGCTTCGTTTCCACAAACAAATAAGTGCTACTAGCTGACCGTCATATTTTTCGAATCGATTGTTCCCCGCAGCACTTTAGAGACATACAAGTTAAAATGGAGGACATACCAGGCCAAAGGCTTCTCCACGACCTCATAGATGAGATCGCCATTTTGGATGAAGGCCGCATTTTCGCATCCATTCCCATTAGTGATGATCCAGTTAATGGGTTTATGGATATTACCTACGACCGATTTGCGGTAGCTATCGATCGTACAGCATGGTGGCTTCAAAAAACGATGCGCGGACGCCCACGACTCGAGACATTTGCATACCTCGGTCGTAACGATCTTCGATATCAGCTCTTGATTATCGCTGCGATTAAGACATGTTACAAGGTGAGCTATGATACTAGTATACAATGCCAGACATAGCTGACATGAGCCTCACAGATCCTTCTTCCGTCGGTGCGTAACAGCAGCTACGTACAAACTCTTCTGCTGGACAAAACGGACTGCCGAACTGTCATTTACGATAGCGCTAATCGTAATATTGGATCCGCGTTTGAAAACGTACATGATCTTAAGCTCATTCCTATGCCTGATTTGGACACGCTGTTGGATGAACAGGCTGCCGTTGAGCCGTATCCGAAGATTGCCGAATCCCATAATGATGCTCTAAAAAGGCCTTTCATGGTTCTTCATAGTTCCGGATCTACTGGTACGCTCTATTGAAGCATTTACAGACAACCTGATCACTGACTGTACTTTATCAGGCGACCCGAAACCAATTGTATATACGCTTCAATCAATCATGACGGAGGACGCGCATCGTTCCCTCGAACAGACAGAAGGAAAGCTGTGGTATCACGAGCTTGAAGAGAGTAGGTGTTATGTATGCCTTCCGGCTTTCCATGTGAGTTATCTACCCATCCACCTGCTTTTCCTTGATCAATAGACTGACTTATATATATACAGTCCGCAGGAGTCTGGTTCCAGCTCATTCTTCCTGTATACTACGGCATTCAAGTCGTATGGGGTCCAGCCAACGTCCCACTGAATCCTGACATAGCTGCAAGAGTCATTATGGCCAGCGGCGTCAACGGCGCTATATTCCCATCGTCAATTCTGGAAGCGGTTCACGAAACGCAACCATCAGCGCTATTTGAGTCGCTAGACTTTGTCTTCTCGGCTGGTAGCCCTTTGGCAATTCCCGTTGGCGATAGCATCGCAGCTTTGACGCTTCTGCACAACTTTATCGGTTACAGTGAAGCTACTGCGCCGCCACGTTATCTTCTGGAATCTACCGAGTGGAAGTATCACCATTTTCATCCAGCCTCCGGCTTTCGAGCTGAACCAGTGGGTAATGGTTCAGACTTGTATGAGCTTGTTATTATACCTGTTCGGTCTCAGACCCAATCGCAGTCGGTCTTTCTTATCTTCCCAAACCTTGAAGAGTACCGAACCAAGGATCTCATATCTAAGCATCCGACCAAACCACACTTGTGGCTTCATCGTGGGCGACTAGATGATCTCATTCTTTTGTCCAATGGAGAGAAGGTTGACCCTCACGCAACAGAAGCATCGCTTCATACCAGCCCATATATACGTAGCGCTCTCATATATGGAACTGCACGAACCCATTGTGCGTTGCTTGTTGAGCTACAACCGCAAGTTGAACAAATCACTGCTGTTGATCTTATCTGGCCATTAGTGCAGGACGCAAACACATTAGTTCCCAGCCATGCACAGATCAGCAAAGACATGATCTTAATAGCGCAGACTTCAAAGCCATTCTGCAGGGCGGGTAAAGGCTCCGTGCAAAGAAAAATGACTTTTAACAGCTACAAGAAAGAGCTCTCAGCACTTTATAATGAGCCTCCGGATGACAGCTACAGTCAAAGCATGAAAATCACAAAAGACGAACCTAATGTTGATTCCCTTGCCAACATGCTATTCTCTATTAGTGGTATCAAGTTGCAGCCTGATGAAAATATCTTCACAGCAGGCGTAGACTCCCGTCATGCAGTGAGCTTCCTTCGGCGAGTCACTCAGCTCTGGTTCCCTGCCAATTCCTCGTCCTCCAATACGGTCAATGACCTAGGGGTACGCATAGTTTATAACAATCCAACCCTTGACCGACTCTCAGTCAGATTACAGTCACTACTAAGTGGCACCTTGACCGATAGGACTGCACCGAATATACCAGAGGTCAAAGTTGACGTGGACGCCATTATTGGCAGCCTGTTGCCCAAGATGGCCAAAGCCAAGAAGGAGACGATATTAGTCACTGGAGGCACAGGCTCATTAGGTTCGACTATCTTGAAGCAATTGCTGATTTCGTCTCGGGTCGGGATCGTATGGTGCCTTGTTCGATCGAAAGACGCGGCAATCGCCAAGTTCAAGGACATGGCCCTGGCGTCAAGCGACAAGCTCCACGTCTTGCAGAGTAACCTTTCAGACCCAAGCCTGGGGTTGCATCACGTCCATTATCAGGATATCCTCCACACGGTTGATACTATCATACACTGTGCCTGGAATGTCAACTTTAACCTTACACTTGATACGTACATGAAGGCAGACGTTGCTGGAGTGTTGAACCTGATCGATCTGAGTGTCCAATCTCGAAAAGGCGCCAACATCATCTTCACCTCATCTATTGCGGCTGTCGCCAACTGGGACACTCAAACCGGCCCAGTGCCAGAGGAGATTATCCATGACAAATCGGTTACAGCACCTTCGGGCTATGGGCAGTCCAAGTATATTGCAGAGCACCTCCTTGATAACGCTGCTAAGACGCATGGCATCCCAGTTACCATCATTAGGATCGGTCAGGTCGCCGGGTCGCTGTCAGGCAATGATAGTATCTGGAACAAGCATGAATGGTTCCCCATGCTCCTACAGGCATCCAAGAACCTTGGTGCGCTACCAAAAGAGCTGGGCGCTGATAATGTGGTCGATTGGGTTCCCATCGATGTCCTTGCGGTTGCCATAGTAGAGGTTTCCATTATTTCTCATCGTAGCAGAACGTGGCCAATCAAGGCTGAGGTCATTCACGCAGTCAACCCACATACTGTATCGTGGTCTGATCTGAGTTCGTCGGTGCTAGAGAACATTAGCGGCATAGTCAAATATGTGCCTTATGCTGTATGGATCACGCAGCTGAAGGACCTAGGCCAACAGACTAAGGAAGAGGACATGTCATGGATGTCACTTCTGGAGTGGTTCCAAGAGTTTGAGAAGCAGAAGTATCCTGCAATGTCAGTAGCCCAGGCAGTCCTGCGGAGCGGTGCGATGTGTGGCATGGAACCCATTTCAGGAGCAGCGATGCAGAAGTGGATTAAGGAATGGGGTTTTTAAGTTAAGAGTCAAATGTTTTTATATAATAACAAGCAATTATATAGGATAATGTACACGGCGCCCTCGGAGCTGATTTCAGATTCATTGACACCGGGGCTCAGAGGGTAGTGCAAAGTGAAAATGCTCTATGGTGAACAGAACCTCTGTAAATCTAGTGCTCTAACTGGTTCTGGAGCTGGCTGAAACTAACCTTTTCATCTTGAGAGATGACAGCACCACCGAATGTATTTTAGTTGATCTCAAAAGGATGCTAGAAGCGGCTTTGCTTTTGAAGTCTCTTTAAGTCTTTGGATTTAAACAACGAACCAGGAGAAATGAGGCTGGCCTTACGTAAAGAGTCTCATGAACAACATGGATAGAACAGCAGCACGTGGTGTTTTACATTGGCCCCCTTCAAGATTGATACCTAGACTATTGCAGCTTTTGCTAGATGCTCCACCGCATGCTATAGCATAATTAGCTTGATACATACAAGATGCCCTATCCCTGGTAGATGTAGCCTGTGCTTGAACTCCATTTTCGGTCTCCGCGATAGACTCAAGTTTGGATTCATATCCCAGATCAATTGGTGGGTTATTTTTGCACATGTCTCGCATCTCTGTCTCGAAGACCTACTGAGATACTCGCTGCTATGGTTCCAAAGGTTACTTTCCATTGTTTTGGGTATTGACTTGATTTCTTTATTCATTCACTGAAGGGTAATCTTAACGAGTAAAAGGGACATTCTGGCTAAGCCCAGTTGAAATCAAGACCATATACGGAATATTGCTTCGCACGTCTATACTCTTATGTTACCACCGGTTGTCCTGCGTCTAAGAGTATGTTTTGTGTGTTCGAGACTTGACTTACCTCGTTCGCGAAGGCCATCTGTCAAGGCAATTTTCTGTAATAATTCCATAGATCGTGCATTGGTCAAGTCCGTCTTTGGCTATGTAGTACATACCAAGCCAATTGCAGTTTTTGTCGAGGAGGGGTGTAGTCTGGTCACCTTATAGGTTCTTTATTTCTCTCTACAATAAATAATTTCACCTCATGGTGAGCCAGAACTGCTACATTTATCAAGCCGATAGGTCCAGCTCTGATCATAGAACGAGGTCATCAAGAAGTTTAATGATGCTGCTGGTTTTGGCAACATCCAAGATAGTTATAATAATGATGCTGACACTAGAAATGCTGTCTGGGTTGGAATTGGCCCTGTCGATCAGGCATTCATTACTCCACTGAGTCGAATGAGAATGCAGTCCTTGTTAAACCAACCTCGGGCTCGGGTCGTGAGTATTGCCTGATTAGATAAGGTAATCAGTTCTTCCTAAAGTTCGGAGTTGATTGGACCGGAGGCCGGTGGTTCTGGCCGCCCCGAATCTTTTGCGGCACAAGGTCATCACTATGTAATGCACCCGGAGGAACTCTGTAGCGTTAGCCACACTCGCATTAGCTATGGAATGTCATCGAGCTCACTCATTCTGCCTGACCCTTCTCAGCTGTGCGAGCCAAAACTGGTCCCAAGGCGTTGGTAATGGGATTAAGGCTAGCAGTTGTACCCTCAGTCATTTTTCCATCTACCAAACCCCGGGGATGAATGTTCCACTTCGGGACAACCCTTATCCCTCTTTCGATACTTCCAAAACTGTCCCTCCAGGATACTCAGCTAAATCCATAGCATCTCCCATAGCAGTAACAACGTCTTCGGGGGTGATAGAAATAGACTCATTCTCGCCAAACCATTGTCCAGAGCCCAGAAATAAAGCCTTGCGAGTTTAATATTGACAAGGAGTGAAGTATCCTCCTCTCAATTGACAATTGAACGCACTTGATGATTGGTATTAATGTCAACGTATTTATAGCCACTGCTCTTAAGAGGCTCAAAGTCATCCCAAAGGTTAGGATTGGTCTGGAATTGTTAGCATAGTATTATGGAATTCATATATTGTGGTCTGCTCGCCAGGGTAAGTGGTGTATTACCCGTTCCAAAACGCTTGGGGATGCAACGTATATGTCTCGGACATCGCTAAACTTAATGATTGACACATCAATCAGGCTCTTAAGATAGCTCCACTTTGTAATATCACTTTGTGCGATGCCAATTACTGTCTGATCCTCGATTACAAGCTTCGCATCGTCGTTGAGACTGATATCTACAATTAGGTGGCCTTGGCTCCTTTTCTTACGGCCAAGATGGAATATGAAAGTCCGATACCTACATCAGGTTTAATCGCATTAGTATAGAAATAATATTCAAGTCATTAAGTGGATATTTGCACCTGATCCACCTCCTGTCACCACGGTGATCTTACTCTGAACTGGGAATCCCCACGACATGATGTGTAGAGAACAATGTCTTTTGAGCCTATCATTTTCTGCTATCCTGGCCCAGGAGACTCTATAGACCCAGATATTACGCCTTTTGACCCAAACGACCTCTTTCGCATACCTTTACGCTCTCGCGGAACACCCCCTCCGTCACACCCCGGAGGCCGCGTTCCCATCTCACTCTTCCCGATTTGGTCCAAGATTCATGAGCCGACTTCTAGCCACGCTACTGAGGGCAGAGACCCCGGCTTCCAACACTATTAGTACTTCGTCATATATCATTGCGTGTCGCGCTGCCTCCAAGTCAGAGCGTGCCACTCATCAAACCAAAGGAATATCAGCAAGAGAGCGATATCTGGCACGGGAGAACCTCCAAAATCGAGGACTACCTACAGAGAGTGTTTCGTAGGTTTTGCCACCAGGTCCCGAACATCTTAAAAGGAGACTCCTGCCTGGAACTCGGGAATAAGCCGCTATATAATTTGTAATCTATTTTTCTAATGTATAGTAATTAAGATCAAGCGTTATGCCCAATCTTAATGAGGGCTGTTTGAATTATATCGATATAGAACCTTATGGAGTTAACTCAGACAAGCAGATCTTTCGTTAAAAGCAGCAAACGTGAGTATCATGCTCCTAGCGCAAGTTTAAGTAAGAGTAGCTATCGCTATGGTCTACAAAGCCTCGAATTACGCGCTGATCCGTTCTCGTAAACATAATTAGCTTGATCAAAAACTTCAAATGCAGCTGCGTATCAATTTATCACGTTTACCACCCCCAGTCCCTAAACAGCTCGATAGTTAAGAGAAATATAACTACCCTGAAAAGAACCCGCTTGACAGAGCCTAATCTACCTCGCCTGATAAAAAAAGCAAACTTTTAGCACAGCACGTAAAGCCTCGAAAGTTCATCAACTTGAAAAATGTGAAGGGTACAGTCTGCAGTTTGGGGCCATCACAGCACGCGGATCTTCCACTACCTATTTATCAGTTCGCTCCAAGCAATACCTTCAATCGCCATCTGTGCTGTGATTCACATCTGCGAATACTAAGGCGCCAAGTTGGACTAACTTATATCGTTCTGAAAGCAACAGCGACAATGGTACGATTTGCTCATCATTTATGAGCAAGGGTAACTCAGAATAAGACATGACTTTCCAGGATCAACATGTTGGCCAGCCGCTGTTGCCCATGCACGTTTTTAAGCAAGCCCGGTTAACTAAAATGGACATCTTTCTGAGGTTATGGATATGAATAATCATCGAAATGTTTCCGATATTGGAGAAGAAACCCACTTTTACCCTAGCACTTGTTGCCTTCAGTCAGAAGAGTATGAGAGAACGTTATAGCTCATGTCAGTGAAAAGACCAACCGTCTTCTGGCTTTGTTCGCGATGACTGCACTGGCTAATTGCCAGACTCTTTCGGTACCTCATCCAGCATACTTCCTTGACTTCGGTAAAACAGCTCTCCAGTTCAAAGACTGATGTCGGGTTGTCTAGAATTCCCAGATTATCGGTCATCGTTTGCTAGAAAGCGCTAAAATGGAGGTCAGCGGCCGCCCAACTTTCTTCGAGGCTCATACCCAGTGAGCATCTAACAACACGTGTCACAGAGGGTTTGTTGTCCTGTAAGCCATATTCCCCTCTGATTGTCAGATTTCATGTTTATGAGCCTCTTATGTAGCTGAATAAGCGAGTCCGACTACAGCCTTTGTGTAATGAAAATAAGGCTGTTTTTCAAACCGATAATGCGAGCAAGTGGCACAATACAAGCATCAGCTGTCGGCCGAAATAAAATTCTTATAAATACACATGAGGCAGCGTATGAAAGCTTTGATGCTTGCTGTGAATAATCGGCGTTTTGCAGAGTAGGGTTCTGAAGACTACCTAACCACGGAAACCGTTATCCTGCGAAACGGTAGGGGAAAGACATTACCTTAACATCAAGGGGCTTCAACGGTCGTCATCATAGGCGTTACCGCTAAGGATAGAAGCTAGTAGGAAGTATTCTCGACATCCGCGGGGTATATTAGTAATTTCGAAGCTGTTAGTATAAGCAATATATGCCGAACTTCCAAAGCTGACCATCTGTTCTCATGGAGACACACGTATGCTGATTTGCAATACTGCAAAACCTTTAATCAGGTCTGACTTGAGCTTGAACTATTAAATATCCTACTTAGGTTTTCTGATCCTGAGCTACCTTTTGGGAAACCCTTTTCTTTTTAATTGGCAAATACTAATTTCCCATTTTGAGATAGTTTTGTAAACACTTCTCTTAAACAATCCCTTATCCTATTCTGCAGTTGTCTTCAAGCCTTCTAGATACTTCTGGTCCACTAGGTCTATGAGAAATTAACTCTCTTTGGAGGTGAAAAGTCTACCATCAATACCCGGGACAGGAGCGTACGTCCTTCGTTCCTGGGACGAGTTAACTGGTCATCTTCTTGGTCGAGATTTGCATCGCTCTGGCCACTAGCCTTCAAGGCAAGGTATTTTATTCACCGCTCCCAAAATACGCTAAATTACTATGATTTACATTGGCGTCCAAGTCAAACTGCAGTTAAAATCTCGTCCACCCATCCTCCCGCATCACAAGCTTCAGCAAAGTACTCAAGATTTACTCATGAGTGTTGAGAGACTGTAAGCGAGGTAAATTACCTGGCTCGACTATGTCAGCCGTCACTACCACTTCGGATGCGTTTTGTGTCGAAAACACGCTGAAAGCCCCTTGTGAGGCTTGTCAGACTTGCTGCAGCGTTGGTGTCATCCTAAATCGAAATAGAATTGGGATTTAACTCAACATCGACGCTCTTATCAGTTCCAAAGATCGCGGGCCCTACCTTATTGTTAGTAGTAGTGAGAACCTCTTGGATCTAAGCTGGGGCAGGCAGGAAAAGCCTTACGTTTTGGAAAATCCCCTATTCAAGCCTGTAAGAGATGGCATTGATCAACGAAAGACCCTTTACCATTGTCGTTCCTTGGGCTAGGACGCTCCGGCCAATGTATAGGGACTCTTCCTAGAGGCTTATACGTATTCTGCTCACCATAGCCAAGAGCGTCTCTGTAGCAGCCTTAGCATGCCCCTATGTATGCATAGACTAATGCATATAGACGCGCCATAAAGCAGCATTACTTTGATATAATTGCAACGCAAGCGATTGGAGTATATTACTTAGGGTTTACTTTATTTAGTGGCTGGAAAAAGGCTTGTGGGAAGCCACTTATTGTTTTTGACGAGATTGCGAATCCGATCGCCAGGTTCTTACCCATGAAGTCCACCTGCTTTACTGTTTTCACACTCTTGATAAATATATCACTGCTTCAGACAAGTCTCTGCCCAAGTGCATAAGTCTTTTATAAAGAAAGTAGCCCCAATGAGAGCTTTTAATAAAACGCGAGCCTCGTAAGTAATCGAGTCCTAACTATAAAATACTTACATATTAAATATTACTAACTTGACTAAAAAGCTAAGTAAAAACATATAATTCCTTGCTTACTACATAAGAAATACAAATATAGATACTAAACGATAACTCAAGTTGCTTTAAGAACAGCTCCATTCGGCTTACCAAAGGCCGAATTTAGAACCTAGGAGTATCAGAATACCTGTTGTTGCGTATTCCTTGTGCACCACTTCCTTTCCCTCAAGCTGCTTTTGTACATTCTCCCAGATCTGTTCGAGTACCGGCCTGTCTTTTGCACCACCTAAGTTCATCTATCCAAGAAATGAGACATCAGTACCATGAAGCAGAACCAAGACGAGAAGGGTAATGACTTACCGTGCTGGGGACAATGGCCCACTGTTGCAACACGCTTCCGTCAGGTCGCATTACCAGCACAGCAGGCTGTGCCAAGCCATGAGGATAACCAGACTTTTTAGTAATCGCGACATCCAAGAGGCCGCGGCTCTTGAGCTCCTCTGCCAAAAGCTGGTCTGGGTCGTTCAGGGCCTCTCTTGTGTATCCCGTCCTGTCGCGTACTGCATCGAGGTGGGATGCGTCTTCGGCGGTGATGATGAGGGATACACCACCCGCTGCTTCGATGGACTGTGTAAGAGAGGCGAAAGTGGTTAGGTAGCCCATGCAAAACGGACACCAGTGGCCACGATAATCTGGGGTATAGCATCAGTTGCTATTAAAAAAGAATTGGGTATAATGCCGGGGCTGCTCTTGTCATCGTTTATGGAAGTAACTTACAAACAGCGAAGATGAACTTGGACTGCTGTAAAAGCGAGTCAAACTTCTCGATAGGGTTTGAGGCTGCCATAATGTTATTTGAAGGCTTGTGGGGTTGGATTGAGTTGCTTGAGTGTTGGGTGATGTTAGACTTGACGATTCTGCCCTCTTCAAAGCCATGATCTTGGGGACATTGAGTTAATATATTACAATATCTGGCTAAGCTGGTCGACTTGATTTGACTCGCAGAGCAATCCAATATCATTGTAGTGTAGATTACAATTGCTTACATTGCATGTGTAATGACGACCTTACTGCAAAAGGAAATTCTTTTCACGTAATCTGGCTGATTAAGCAGTCTTAAGAGCGACAATGGTGTGTGATCGGGCCATCGGGTCGGAATTTCGCGACACGAATTAGGAACGGGGTTTCGCGACGCGAATCGCTAGCGGGGCTACATTGAAACCAACGCGCTTTCATTGGTTAGTGGTTAGCACGGTGATGTCATACTTCCGATACTGGCCTTCAACAAACTCGCCATCTGTTATCATGCTGGAGCTCCTAGTTATCAATTGTTGTAGTTGTTAAAGGTAACGTCTGCGTCCAGTCAAAGCTGAAATCGATGTCAGACATAGAAGACCAATCACCGCCGAGCTCCCCCTCGAGAATTCCGGAAGAGTATCCAATGTCAAATGGATTCGCGCTGAACTCAACGGTGCCAAAGGGAGGATTCGGGGGCTGCTGCTGTGGTGATTCCTGGCGTTCACCTAATCCTTCCCAATGCATTGTTTTCAGGCCTTGTGATATGGAAATAGTGACCTTTCCAAAATACGGTAGGACAACGTTGTACCTGTCTGGACCAGCGTAGTTACCCCGTGCCGCCTGGGTAAGGAGGTCCAGCACCTCAGCAGCCTGTCTGGCGACGTTGCACTGCATCACGTTCGCTGTGCGCCGCAGGCCCACAGTCAGTGCTTGAATAAGTGGCCAGTCCTCGACGATGCTATCGCTATCGCTCGACCTCTCCCCTAATGTAAGAGACAGCAGGCGGATTAGCAGTGTGATGCCAGCACTAAAGGCTTGGAAATCAAGCGACTCGCATATGACAAAAAGACCCTTACTGCAGCTCCTCAGTCCGAGATAGGCGGCTATCAAGCTCCTTGAGGCATCGACAGCTGATACGCGACTGTACTCATACCCTGCGTCGGCGCTGAGCATAAAGGGCAGGTGCAGCATCTTGGTGATGAGAAAGAACTGCACCTTGATTACCTGCTGGATGTACAGCTGTGTGAACGGCTGGTCCTGCTGTGGAGGGTCGTTCCACCAGCTGTCAGGCTTAAGGGCCCGGCATGCCTCAAGCTTGTGGCTGATCTGCATGGTGACAAGATAGCTTGGCTGCGGACTCTGGTTCCTAGCCACGACAGATATGGTGAGGCTCTGGATTCTGTGCATGAGCACATGGAGCGGCTTGTTGCTGTTGCTTCTGCTGTCGTTATAGTCGGGGATGGGAATAGTGCTCGGCAGGCCCAAGATTAGAGCTAAGGTGGTCTCGAGACGCCATATCTCATTCCATACAGCCGCTTCACGGCCTCCTTCTTTTTCTTCTGTAGCACGATGGAGACGCAAGAGCAGCGCCTCATCTGTGGCCCGACGGATGATAAGCCACGCCTGACGTGGCTTGCCCATGTCTATATAGATCTTCTGTTGGATGAGCTGGGCCTCAATGCCGTCTAAGGTATCATTCGTTCTAATCGTCGACGTAAGCAGCTCGTTGGCTGTCTTGATGTACAATGCAAGAAGGGTTTCCTGTGATATTTCGCCACGCGACAGCTGTAGTGCCTTTGGTGCTTGTTGAATACAAAGTGATAGCCAGAACCAGGCCTTGGCTGCGATGCTGGGACTCCTGGACCTTGACATACGAGACAGGAACTCGGCGGCATATTTGACTCCACTAGCATGGAGAGTTGGCATATCCGGAGGCAGGGCGCCGTACTGCCAGGGTGGCCAGATGGGCCAATATTGCTCCGTTGCCGCAAGAACCATGAAAAGATCGTCATCATTCAGCATCAAAAATTCGGACGAATTGACAGGGCCGTTGGCTTTTTTTCTTGTGATTGGTTCGGGGGAATTAAACTGCTGTTCTTCTGTCATGCTGGCTGCCCTCACAAGGGTAAGTAGCGGCGCATCTTGGAAGCCAAAGGCTTTGTCTTCTATGTCCGACTCGTCGCACGTAGTAGCGTAGGTAGCGCTCCCAACGCCTGCCATTGAACCCATCTCAGCGTAAATATAACTTTCCATGCTCGACGTCGTGGATGGTCTCGCTGGGAGTAGCTGTATGAGCGATGGAGATGCCCCTGTCATCCTTAAACTAGCCCCGATGTCGCGTACGTTTGTTTCAATTTCGACGAGCCGCTGATTCAGTCGCGCTTCTCCTGAGGACGATGAGTCACCCAGTGATCCTGTGTCCTGTGCTGCTGACTGCTGAGCGATGCATGGGATGCTTCGCATGACACATTGCTGGCATGGTGGTCGCTCGGTCGGAAAGACACATCGAACTTTCCGCCTTCGACACTCAGCACAGCTTCGCGTGCCTAGACGCATTGGCTTTGGGTGAAGGCCTTCCGACATATTGGCGTTGCTTCATAGTGTAATTGAGGAAAAGGTCGTGTATAGAGATGGAATGTTGGGCCGTACGGGCTTGCGCGAGCTAAAGCGCATCAGTTCGGCCGAGCCCGGACGAAAGTGGGGCTTTGTCCGGGCTCCGACGATATCGCACTAATATTCGACCCGCGTATCAAGCGTTTGAAAGCCATAATGACCAAGCGGCCATATTTGTACGCGATAAGAGTACAAGGGCTCCCATTATGACTTGATTTACCCTATTTAAAGGCCAGGCTACTACTCTTTCAAGTGGTTAGTCTTTACTTGATAAGCCAGAAGCATCTGCAACAGCAATCTACTACCCTATACATCTACTACCAGACGTCTTTTCTCAGTATCATAAGCAAGTCATCGCCAAGGAGTTCCCTATGGAACATTCAATCGCTCTTGTCACAGGCGCTACCTCAGGCCTCGGCTATGCAGCAGCCCTCACCCTTGCTGCAGATGGCTGGCGAGAGATCATCATCACCGGACGCAAACTAGCTCGAGTTCAGGACACAGCCGCTCAGCTCGCAACAAAAGCAGGAAAAGAGGTCTTTATACCACTAGAGCTAGATCTAAATGATTCGTCCAGTACTCAGTCCGCCGTTGCCGAGCTCGTCAAGCGAGGTGCACCGATCAATTTCCTCCTCCTTAATGCAGGATTAGTCGGAAGCAACAAACGCGTGCTTACTACCGCAGGCGTCGAAGCTACTCAGGCCCCGCTGATTGGCCATCATCAACTGGCTGTTGGGTTTTTCAACGCCAAACTGCTGAGTTCCAAAGGGCGCATTGTTATTTCTGGTGCGGAACCTGCCAGAGGGGATATGCCACTCTTCAGTTTCACAGACGTGGCAGCCTTGGCAGCCCAACACCATCAGGGTGACCGAGCCGCCGCCATTGAAGCACTTCTGCAAAGTGGACCGAGCGTGAAGTACACGGCCCATCGGGCGTATGCCGATGCAAAGCTCATAATAGTTTGGTGGGTTGCAGCCCTGGCACGTCACTTACCATCTGGCATGGCTGTATACGCTGTATCGCCCGGCAGCGCGCCGGACACCCAGGCGTCGCGTAACGCCGGATTGGCCATAAAGTGGGTGCTGCTTCCTGTGCTGAAAGTTATCCCTGGCATGTCGCAGAATCCCGAGACTGCTGCGCGGCGGTACCTCCAGGCATATGAGTTTGGGACTGATGTCTCAGGGCTATTCTACGCCTCGCCGCCTAAGAAGGTCACTGGCCCGATTGAAGCAATGCAACATCCGCACTTGCACGATTACGATAACCAAGAGGCGGCGTGGAGGGCTGTTGTTAAGGTTTCTGGTGTTAATATAAGAAATATTAAGTAATTTATCTTAATTGTATTTTATTTATTATTACTACTTCCACTTTTAATAATAGTCTTGATTTTTGTAATAATTATAGTTAAAACTTAGCAGTAACAGTTATTACCAATATTAGTCGTAATGGAATCCAAGTCCAAGTATTGACATAAGTAGCGTCCCTTACTAGCCGTGTTGGCTCGGCATCAATAGAGTGCCTGAGCGTCTTCTTAATACAACAGCGATTAGACTGTGCCGCTTACACTCCACTTATAAACTTCCAAGGTGAAAGGACAATTCACACTCCGTTAATTGCATCGATGATATAATAACGCAAGGCCCCAGAATAGTATCGTTGGCGGAATCTCGTCTATGTTTATCTGCCACCTTGACTACAACAGCCATGAAAGTCGCTGCAATGAAGCGCGCAATTGCTCTTGGCTTCCTAGGGACTACCAGAGCCTTTCTTATTGGTACGGAAGGGCTCGTAGGTGGTCATGTTACTAAAGCCTGCGACAAGGCTCTGACGTCCAAAATAGAATGCAACAGCTACGTCCCCAACATGAACCCTAATTATTATCAGAAGTGGGTTGGAGATATAGAATCGGCCGACAGAATCTGCACGAAAACCTGCTATGATATATTCCAAATCTGGAATGACACTGTGGCCAAGGACTGTGCTGAGGGAATGAACGGGTCGGATTTGGATGCCAGGAGCACCACGCATTCGTTAATGCTCACTATTATTAGTCACTTGTGGCAAGGGTTCAACGAGACGTGCATTAAGGATACTGAGGCGGGGCGTTACTGCCAATGTTAGTTATTAACAATTGTTTGCATGATATAGAATTAGCCCTTCAATCAGAAGTTCTTGACGGCTTTTACGATATCGCGAGAGACCAGGAAAGGCCATTTGAAGAACTCTGCCATTCCTGCTATGGTAAGATTCTTGCCGTAATGTCAAAGTCCTTATGGTCGGTAGAGGACTTTTATATATGGCCTACAAAAGATGACCCTTACTGGCAAGGTCAGCTTGACCTTGTCCAGAAGAAATGCGGCAAATAGCACTACTGTCGAGTCAGAACTTTGGCACAAGAGTCAATTCAAGGCCCAGCACCGGATGGTCCAACCGCACCGGGAATTCCTTCTGACTGCTCTTTCTTTCAAATGATCGAAGATCTTGATGATTGCTGGAGATTTGCCAGCGACTAGGGCATAACAGTGAAATAATTCGTTGAATACGTACTTGGCCAATGTATCGTTCTAAGAAAACAGTTACTAACATATCTCAGGACCCAACCATCAAAGAAGACTACAGCGGTGTCAAGCCTGGTTACTGGTACTGCGTCGAAGTTAACGATGGGTATCCGCGTAAGGAAGATCCACGTAAGGTGACTGGTACCCAAGATGTCGAATCCCAGCCTACCGACGAACTGCAGCCTACCGAAGACAAAGAGCACCTTCCCACTGAGGGCAGTCTCGAGGATAACAAACAAGCCATTCTTGGCAAACACATTTATGCATAATCTGAGAGCAGAAGGGAAGATATCCAGAGGATGCTCCCCTAGGCAGCTCGCCAACGCATATAATGTCGCTAGAAGCAATAGGCACGCTGCCGTTCCGCCATTAGCGGTGGTGTCCCTGCCAACAATAAGAGTATATGCGAATGCTTGATCAACGAACAATCACAGCACTGCTTCACTACGAGCTACTCTTTTTCATTCACGGACGGATTCGCTAGACAGGATATCATTGCCTGTGGTTCTGTCGTTGTATGAATGACCGGGTCGTCAACTTTTCATAGTCAAGGCATCGCTGAAACCGAGTCAATGAAATCATCACAAACTCATGTTTACTTATTCGTCTGAATGCTATCCCCCCGACACCAGTCCAATTGCTTCTACAGTACAATCTTCAGTTCTCTAGGCCACAGTTGTCACAACATGGCGGCCCTCTTCCACTTGAGTAGTACTTCGGCGGAAGAGGTCCTATCAACACCAGGGATTATATCATCCGAAGTAGCAACTTATTAGATACTCTTGCAGAGTCGCTGAAGGTTCTACAAAGTCAAGTGCAGTCGAGTCGTCAAGCTCGGAGCGTCCACTATACCAACCATCATCGGTTGCATGTCCAGGCGCCCCGTCTAGCCTCTGCAATTCAAACCGTCCACTGGTAGAGCCGAAGAAGCGACTCTTGGCATCAACTTCGCCATTGCAAGCCTAATTTAAGTGCAGCAGTCCTTGAGAGTCGCAGAACAATTCACTGCGATCCGGCGGCGAATTACTCAGGCGTCAGAATCGAACGAGCGGGACCTGAGCCACTTCGGAACAGATCTGTCGCACCTAATGTATTGATTTCGAGACCACTTAATCGTAAGCTATCCTCCAATAGTTTGATGCGAGCTTGCAACTCTTGAGAATATGCTTCGGGAATTGTGCCGCGATGATCATCTATTGGACTATATTTACAATTGATATTTTAGTTGACGAAACGTGAGCAGGATAGTTTCTCGCCATTGCACTGATCAAGTAGTCTTTAGCTTATAGAATACGTTGTAGACAATTATATTATGGCTGAGATAACTAGTTACCTTGGCACGATATCACCGAAATTCTTGACAAGCCCGAGTAGCGTATTTGCCTCTTCGCAGGCGTGTTATCCTCCGGGACTGGATATGTTGCTTCTCCTCGTTCTGCGATCCGGGATCCCATCATATAAGAACGTGAAACGAGGAATATCTCGATGATTGCATGGTCCTTTGCCCAACGTTGATGCAGTACTCCATGTCACCTTATGAAGAAAGTCGCCCCCGTAATTCACATTCCGCGTGCCTACTAATGCTAGAAGCTCACGATTATAGGTCTAAGACAGCTTATACAACAGAAGGGTAAGGCACATTACCCAAAGTTCTTTATGTTTGCTAGTCTCAATAGTGAGTTGAAACCATGTCGGAAAGCATCCTCCGTAAGAAATTCTAATAATTCCTTATAGGCATGACCACTATTACATCCATCTTCGCACATATAATTCTCCAAGTTTATTAAGCTGTTTTCCTAGGTTACCATGTCTCCTTCTTTGATTGGTACCGCTTTTGTCACGTTCATTCGAAGGCTATTCACCGACAAGTGCATAAAGTATCTTGAGGAAGAGAGCGACTGTTATCTACCACACGCCGCTTCGACTTGGCAATGTATATGTACAAATAATCCGAGGAATCTCTCTGGGATTTGTGAACACGACGCGATCGTCCCTGATCCCGATGACTTGGAGGCGATGACACACCAGCAGGTAGAGGCTAGTACGGATAACCACGATACCAACATCCAGCAGAATCTCATGGCTCAGTCAAACCAACAGTCTTAGCTACTTGGTACGGTAACGGCTATACCGCAAATCCTGCCAATGGGTCAAAACGCAAAAAGGCAGTCGTTTTTTTCATCAGCAACTGTACGGCCTCCGCAATCTATACACCTGCCCAAGATCAAGTATTGCAAGTCTCTGGCGTCTCCGAAATGGTAGCCAGCCTAAGTCTCGCCCTCTTCATCCTAGGATATAGCGCCAGCTCACTTGTCTTCGAACCCCTTTTCGAAATCCACAGCATCGGACGAAACGCGACTTGTCTCATAGCCAAGGCCTTTAGCTTCTAGAGAACGACGATCCTCCGTTTCTGTCAGGCCCTTTTCGATTCCCCTATACTCTCCACCGGTGGCGCTTCTTTGAGCGACATCTGAGATAGTGAGGCCAGATCTTTGGCGCTCTATACCTGGGCAGCTTTTTCTTTCGCTGGACCATCCGTCGGTGCAGTCATACCGGGCTCCTCTATCCTTAGGCTGGGTTGGAGATACAGCTTATGGGAGATTATGATCTGTGTAAGACCTGCTGTGACAATAGATGTAAGTAATTCATTGTTACTCGTCAATGTATGACGACCGGTATAGATAGCCTTCAGAGCTTTTCCTTACAGAAGCCTCAGCGCAAACTATCTTGTTTCGTTAAGCAAAAAGAGTCCGTTGTATAAGCGGTAACTCAAGTTTTCGGGCCCAATTGGAGCTGAATGCGGCTGATATCACTACGCAAGACTGCTTCTATCGGTTTTCGGCTGTCCCGTGGCGTATCAACCCGCTGGATCCATCCGTTCTGTTCACTGTTGTATGCACTGGCCTCATGTATGCCATATTCAACTTGTTCTTTGAGTTCTTCCCTGTTCTGTATGGCCGCATATATGGAATGAGCAAATGGCAAACTGGGTTAATCCTGCCCTGCAACTTGGTTGCGGGTCTGGTCACGGCTATACCGTACTTAACATACGTATTAGTTAGAGTAAATGTATCATCATCAAGGAAATCTTATATATACCACGGCCAATAGGTCTTTAAGCCCCACGTCTTTAACATTTTAAAAAATACAGCATTTCTACGTCCAATTGGTTTATAAAGACAAAGCTACTACTTCGTTTAGCCTATTAACTCAAACTCCCTTACAAAGGCACTAAAACTTACCATTTATATAAATTCCTTTCCCTCCTTCTTAATAAACTCTATAAATATTGCAATATATACTTAAACATAACCTTAAATAATTATGCCATATAAAACGCCCAGTCTCCAGAGGCTTTTGCTAGTATAGTCCTTCCTTATCAGTCCATAGCCTTATTTCTCTAGCTATATTTAGCCCAGTAGTAAATACAGCATAACCCAGTAAGCTTATTATTAATCGCTAATTTATAAAATTTTACTATTAAAATCATTACCAGGTCTCATTATCTCTAGGCTTACTGTCATTAGTCATACGCTTAAAGTCCTGTAGGAGGTATAGCTGATACTCATTATGAAATCGACAAGGTGGCTGGAGCCAGACCTCCGCAAAACCCCACTCGGCCCTTACGAGCTCCGATCCGCCACGTCTCCGCGGGCCGACCCCACAATTCGTAAAATGCGTTCATCCTTGTGACGAAACCCATTGGGATCGGCAACTTGTGACTCCGAGAGATCCTTGTTAGTATAACTGTCCACACCTGCAGCCATTGGAGGGAATAGCAGTACTAAAAATGTGAAGCCCCTGTATCACGGCTCAGCCGTGTCTCACAACGCCACGCTCTAAGCGTTTCTGCGCTTACGGTTACGCTCATATTGCCAGTCTCTCGGGTTCAGTCTTGTTTCCATCGCGCGAAGTGTAGTCACGCCATTTACAGATAGGTAGATATACTACCTAGTATGGTCATAATTAGTTTAAGCGATCCGTCTCACAAAGTCGCGTTTACAGTAATCCACCAGCTCAATATACCTCTTGCTTGATTTTGTGCATTGCGTCTTGGTTAATGGGAAAAAGAAAAACCCGTAGACTATTAGTTTAGCCAGGGTTATTTATTTTTTTCTCCCCAAGAACTGGTTGCTGGGTTCCTTGGCATGCCTACAGGAAATCCCTTGATCTCAGATCTGTAATAATGCTCACTAATCATTTATCTCCAACAGATCTGACTACATCTCAGAATCGACAAATCGGGGATGAACCCCGAGATTTGCTTGCTGCTGCGTCTATAATGACGGCACACAGTTCATCTGCTGGACCTGTCATTCGCTGCAGTCGTTCCAGCATCAGAATCTCATACGGGACACGTATCAATCTCCGAGACATCCATGCTAAGCGCCACCAGATTAGACTACCCACTGCCGCCTGGGATCTAAATACTTACTTCGAATTCTGGATTCTATCGGTACCACCCAATAAGCCCTAGTAAATTCGTATTTCCTTCCTTCCAGATCTTCCATTTTTAAACAAGATCGCGCTAAGGTCCAATAAGATCCCGCTACTCTGCCTTGCGCCGATATCTATCGGGAGGAAATTGCAGGGTATTAAGATGGCCTACGCGTGCAGCCATCAGTAGCTGGTTCACCTTCACGTAAGGATGGGAATTATAAGTAGCGATGGAACGCTCCATCATGCACAAAGAATGGCATACTAGGTATCTACATATGTGTAATGGCGATAATTACTTTATCTCGAAAAAGGGCATTAAGAGCCTCTTCCCCGACCACCAGTAGCTTAAGGAAGAAGCTAAAGTCAACAACCATATACCCATTCCAGCCTCTAAACCAGTCAATGCTACCTGTCAACTTTTCGGCCCTTCTGAAACAAAATCCATCAGATCTCATGCCAGATCTACGGATACAGGTAACATGTCTGACTCTATTTCTTCTTTTAGTGTAAGATTGCATCCCCCCCCCTGTTCAAACTTGACTGATAACCCACAGTGCCAGAATGTCTCAGACTACGCCAAGGCTTGACATAGTTCCCCTACGACGGAGATATGAGTATAGAGAAGGCGTAAAAGCTCTTAATAAGATGGATATCCTGGGGATTGCGGCAAAAAAGATGATTACTGCAATCGATGATATTAAGAAGATTACAAGAGATATTGATCAAATTCTTGAATCCGAGTTACCTTTATTTCCAGACAGACAATTAAACAGGTCATGTCAGGATTTTATGGTGGCATATAAACATATATTGTCGGACTTGGAAGCAGGGATCGGTTTAGCAGAATTGTAATTCAAATCCATACTCCAGTTGTTTTAAAACAAGGCCGGTAATGCTACCGCGAAGAGCCTGACTCGGGAATATACTCCAAGAATACCAAAACACACCACCCCAGCTTCGTAGTAGGCCTGGAACGATCAGCAAGGTGCTGGTGCTTTTTCTCAAGTGAATTCAGAGCCATACTTAAGCCCTGTCAAGATCCAAATTTCTTTAGTCGTGGAAGCACGTTACACAGGAAAAGGACCCAAGAAGCAGAAGAGTAAAATATCCCCGGTGTTCGCTAAAAAGATCAAGAGTAAGCTGTATGGCTTAACGTCTGGGATTATGGAAGTATCCGGAAGCATATTGACATAGGTTCTTAAGAGCAAGTAAAGTACTGCCTACCCGAGAAGGATTATGCGTCTAGTTCGAGGCAAAACGTTAAAGAGGTCTTGGTGTCGATTCGTTTCGTCGTCCTCCACAACATCAAAGGGGCCTTCAGATTCAAAATATGAGCTCCTAATGTTAACATGTCCTAGCCTCTCCATAACACCCTGGCCATCTCCTTGCACCAAAAGCCCGAAGGCAGATTGTTTTCCAAGGAGCACGCATGTAAAAGTTTTCCGGCAGATCTCCTGATGCAGCTCGTTGTCGTCCCCTACTCGCGTTGAGAGCGTGACGGGCCAGTATATAGTGCCGCGGATAACGCACGGCCAGGGAGCCGCTGGTGTCTGGGCGGCAATGAAGTACTGTGGATCAAGGTTATTTCCATTGTAATGCGTTTCGAAGTTGTTGCTGAGGCCTTCGGCGACATACACAAGGCTTGCATCAACCACCCACGCCTCTATGCGAATAATTGGGGTGTATCCGCTGTATACCGGGTCACAATTGCCGATCTTGGCGACAACCTCCTCGCTCATCCTCTCCTCCCTTCCGTCGTAATTTTGCAGCCAGATCCTAACCTCGCTGTCGCCAAAAAGGGACAGAGTGCCCCAGCCGTATGACGTCGCTAGAGGCCCTGTCCATCCGGCCCACGACCAGCTGGGAAAACCAGATCTCCGAGGGCTGGGTTTATCTAGACGCCAGCAGAGGCCGCGGGCAAAAGCTAAGTCTACGTAGCCTTTAAAATACGTAAAAGGCTTCCGCTTGATAACAGCACTATTTACAGGCCAGCAAGAGTACTGGTGCAAATTGTAGTCCATGGGAATGCCCCAGTAATGGCGTGTCGGAGTTGGCATCATTAAGTATAACTGAAACACGCCAGTAAGAGCGTTGATAGTGTCGCTCTGGAATGACAAGGATCGTTTGGAATACGCCTCTATGTGCTTGTCGAGGCCGCCATGTGGCTCGTATGCCAATCCGCCGTTGAATAGCCCTCCACGGGGGTGATCCATATTGTCTCGGAGGTAGTGGAGGTCGTAACTCACAGTCTCGCGGCAGCGGGTATTGTTACACTCAAAGTAGACCTGCTCCTCTGTGAATATCAATCGCCGCCGGGAGAAGAGGCCCTCTTGATACGTCCAGGCTCTGCTGGCCCACGCGGATGCCTCGGCTACCGGCTTGGGGTCCTTGAGGCTAGACACCTAGACTTGTCCGCTGAGGCGAATGGCCGGCTGCTCTTGTCTCTTTGTCGAACTGACTCCGGGAAGTCCGAAAGAGGCATCATCTCCGCAAGCTGTAATGATGGTGCAAAATGCAGCATTGTAGATCTTGTGCATAATAGAGATTTGCTGCGCCAACTCGGTATTACTTGACTGGTTAATACAGTACTTGTCCACCCACAGATACTGGAGATCAATGCCTAGCACGACTTGTATCGCATCTTCAATGGTTCTGGGCATGACTTCTGGTAAAGAGCGCCAGTTAAACGACTTGCCTGTCGCTTCCGCGTCGTGGGACTTGCCCCATACATAGCTAAAAGCTACATAGGTAACGTCCCTGGGCGCGTCTACGACTTGCCTAGTTCGACAATCTATTAGTTTCAAGCCAGGCATAACATTCCAGAACGGTTAACTCAGGGATCTGCAAGTAGCTGAGTAATGGGTCTGGCAGTAGCGAAGCCAACCCCGCAGCATTTCAAAGTTGATAGAACCAGCGTCTAGCTCGCGGAAAGTGGGCCATTTGGGGTTCTGTGAATTGCTGTCAACCGGCAATATGCAGCAGTCTGGGATGTCGCGGTAATAAGACCACTCTGTCTTAATTCCGAGAACCTTGAAGTAGTAGAGGGATATATCTTGTACGGCATTGGCAAGTAGCGGGTTGAACGCAGATGGGAGAGGCATTGCCACCAAGCGGTATTTGATCTCATCGCCAGGGCCCGGGGGTGGATAGGGATGTCTGGCAGATGCAATCTTGGCCAGGAAGCAGCACAGCGGACATAGAGAACCCATTTTGCTCTTGTATCATGGTTGCATACATCTATTCGAATGGTCCTCAGAGAGGAGCAGGGCATTGAGGTCAATAGAGGCGCACTGGGGGCAGAGGTGGTCGTTTGTCACCTTCGGCAAGGGACTCGGCCTCTTCATAACAGAGGCCGGACCAGGCACAGAAGGACAGGCACATGTCGACATTTTTGCCGCTTTCTTGGAGTTTAAATGTTATGAAATAAATATTAATAGGTCATGGGATGGGCTAATCTGAGGTGGCTGGGTTGGAGCCTTAGCTCTGAGTCACCCATACAGTACACGTGTGCGGCTGAAAAGCAACATTAAATAGAGAGGCTCGGAGACGCAACGACTTACAGTAGCGCGGATAGATGTACCTCCGTAACCGTGAATCTGACCTAACAGCCCCCCCACTCTTTGAGTAAGCCGCAAAAAGCTGGGACAAGGGCAAATTCGGCTTGAGTGCTTCGGTATGGATAAAAAAAAGTAGTCTGGGCAGAGCGCGTCCCAAGACAGATGCAGGCTAGATCTGTTTGGATTAATACACACTCGCTCAGCAGTCCCTCGTTTCGTTAAGAACCCCCTCCTACTCTTACCTACATGGAACCTAAACCCTGATATAGCCTTAGGCGCCCTTGGTTTAGAATCCAAGGGAGAACTGAGAAATAATAGCTCAGATCGCAGCAACCGCTACAAAGTTAGACAATCAAGAGCTAGATCCAATCATAATTAAACATTATCGCCAGTCTGGAACCATTGTGCTGGCAGCCGATGAATAACTTTCCACTGACTGGCGGCATCGGTAATCGATCTATACGAGGTTCATCGTCATCTGCTTTCTGCACAAGTCCCGTCTTAGTGGCCGGAAACTTGAATTTTGCATAAAGCCATAAGTGGCCTCTGGCTCTCTTAGTGATAGTAGTTAATCCATATCGCATCATAGCGGTACCTGTGATAACAGGCGAATTTTAAGATGGGTGATAGCGGGATGCGCGTCACATCACGCTGCATTCTAGAAGTTTCGAGGATCCAAGTAGGGAAAATGGAAACGCACCTACATCTAAAACATTAATAAAACTAAGAGAAGTTCAGAACCTATAGTCCTTGTAGATAGGTACCTGGAGTTAGGGATAAGCTTGGCTTTGGCCGTGATGCTATGTCTGAAAAGGCCTTGGAGTATCTTCTATGGTCGCGAGAATTGCTACGCACACAAAGAACAACATCGCTAGTGTACTACAGGAGGTTGCATCAATCAGAATTTCCAGGTGCGCGTGAGTTGCGCTACCCTGAGGGCGCAGATGAAGGCTCTTCAGGTCAGGAGGACTCAGGGAGAACCAGTATGTTTAAGCCTCTATAAGCCACGTTGTGTGTGTGTTCTTGGTTAGATGTGGTTATGTCTGATAGTTCTTTCTCAAGTAAAGATAATGAGTTATATACGAAAAGGTGTAACTATCTGATCTCCACGGGTTGAAAGTTGCAATCTTGCCTTTCTAACCACTCACCGTACATTATGCCATGGACATAGGCCTCGCCGATAAATGTGAACTGGTTGTTGCTCGACTGACGCAGAATAAACGGCGTCCGCCCCCCAGCAATGATTACTACAAAGTCCTTTGGCCTCGCGTCCTTAGATGATATCGCCAAGTAGCCTAATTGTGTTCTCATCAGACATCGCCCCCTCATGTATCGCACTAAGCCCCACCGAAATAATCTCTCCTCTGTCCCCATTTCCCAACCTTTCCCCATAGGCCCCTTGTTGCTGTTGATCAATTCAGAGATGGAAAGAAACAAATCGGATGAATCCGCGTTTAATAATTCTTCGACAATCTTGCATAGGTCCGTATGCCTCTCAATGGAGTCCTTACGCCTGTGCTCGGCTACCCATTGAAGTACCATGTTCTGCACATAGCGTTCAGCTGAATCTGGCCTATTGCTCTTTTTAAGATGTTCCGAGGCCAAGGTTTTCCAGAATGCTCCGATACGACTCTCCCCACTATGGTAGGTAGGACTGAGCCTCGAAACTATCATCAGCCATAATCCGATGGTATCGTTGTTCTTTATACGTCGATAGCCTTCTTCTGGCGGATATTCCTCCACCTCAGCAATCGTGTCAACGATTGAAATGTCTACCTTTAGTATGCCCGCCTGTGGGTTAGAGATACCAGCTTGACGACCTCCTGCAGCATTGTATCGATCATCGTAGATTCGAGTGGAAACCAGCTGCACGTTGAAAGCTGGGACCTAGGATGGAAGATCCGCCGGGCGTTCATGCTTATTTCTCATTACCATTGGGCTTTTCTTCCATCGTGGGGCCCTAGGCTTTTGAATAAAAGAGAGCAATTCGAGAGGTTCCAACTCATCTAACATCGTCCCGTTTAGATCGTAGGCTTTATTGTATCCTTCGGCACGGAGAAGTATCATGGCCATCTCAGTGAATACCTCGGCGATTGACTTTGAATAGTCCGCTGTTAAACCTTCTGAACACCCCGAAACATTCAGCAAAGCAAATACCTTATCTCTGGGGTCAGATACAGCAAAGTCCCAAGTGAGAAGAAACAGGGCAAGGAGACTCAGTTGATGGCACAGAGGGTTGACGGTGTCTGTTTCAAGAAAACTCTTTCTCGCATTTGTTGCATCTCTGGACATGAGGGCATTTCGACTTCTGATAGCGAAGAGAGTCAAGATTTGTGCACCTGGCCCAGCCTTTCCAAATTTTGCAGTGGGCCCACCGTTACTTAGTATATCATTCGATGCGCTCTCGCCAAAAAGCATGAACAAGAGGGCGAATATACTCGACCACTCGAAATGAAATGAACCACAAATCATGTAGATGTCTTTGGCAAGTGTTGCTTCCTGGATTACCCATGTACGTGAAAACCAGGTGCGGGTAAATAGGTTTATAACACTTTGCACATCCGCAACTGACATAGCGATATTGTGAGGCCTATCATTTATGTCAAGGACTTTCCCTCTCTGATGATCACAGTACCGTGTATAAGAGTTACGGTAACTTCTAGCAAGAACCTTGGTTGGCTGAAGAACCGGCTGGGGGATATTTGACAAGCAATTAAAAGCCGCATTAGTCGTATCATCTTCTTCTCCAAGCCATGCCACAACACATCGCGCCGATCCATAGATCTGCGACATCATTGCAACTTGGCTATTACGCTCAGCGATATCATCCTGATTGATACATATGGCATCGATCCACAGAGATACACCTCTGCCATGCGTAGACGCCTCCGAATGAGAATTGTCCCCACGTTGAGATACCCAATTGCGTAGGATCTCGCGAGTCTCATCCCACCGGCGGCGTTTTCGTGCAATACAACAGGCTAGAGGGTCGCGATTGCTGTTATCCAGGGTCGTTGGTTGTGCTCCAGCAAAAAGAAGGGCTTTCACAATTTCTGGATACCCATTCTCGGCTGCGTAATGTAGAGCTGTTTCGCCAAACTTGTCTTGGCATGCGTGATCGGCGCCCTGCTCAAGACACCTCATAACCAGTGTCAAGCTTCCTTCCTCGCCGGCTTGTATGAGCCTCGTCTTATTCCAGGGCTGATATCGCTTATCAATATCTTCTGATAATCTACAAGGCTCTTGGAGTCGATAAAGGGCCTCGTAAAGATTCCTTGTGATATAAAGTAGGCGGCCATTGACAGCTATGACATGTTTGTGCTGAGTAACATATTCATCGGGCAATCCGTGTCGGACAGGTTTAGGGTTTTCCCAAGTGTAAGATAAGGCATCGTAGAGAGGTCGATCGTTATGCTCTGAGGGTTCAAGCACGAATTGCAGCAGGGGAACTCCATTAATAGAAGCTGCTTCCGGGGTTTTCTGTATATGGACTGGCCGGAGGAGGCGTATAGATGTCGGGGATGGAAGCGCCTCGTATTCAAAATTCTTGTACTGGAGAGGAAGATTCATTGTGACGATGTCTGAGCAACCTAAAGGTCCGTGGTGAAGGAGGTACAACTAATTTATTTCCTTGCTTGGCCCCGCTTTGACTGGAATCTGCCTGTCTGTCTGCCTTGTGATAAGCCATTTCTGCACAATTTAAAAGACGGCCGCCTCATTGACCAGTAAGCAGAAGGGAAGCCGTGGAACAGCCATCTCCCTCACAGTAAGCCAGTTTTAAATAGACTAAATACCATGCTGACTACTGCAAGGTTGAAAATAACTCAAAATCGCATACTGGCCGGAATACGAAGGATAATAGCTGCTATCCGCACTTCCAACATGGCTGTGTACATAGCGCTTACTGTCAGTGGGCCACATGCAAGTACCCACTCTTCTTATAATCCCGGACTATGATGATCTGATATTATAGCCTCTGTCAAGAGCACGCCGAACCACCATGAGATACAATTCGGCTGTACTGCACAACATACCCAAAAGACATCCTGTTGCTTCTTCACCCTAATATGACAATGCATTTAGGACCTCTACCTTCTGATTCAGGATCAAGACTCCTTCGTCACTGGCTATCGCGCTAGTTCAAGCCGTTTTATAGAGTCCGCCTATGCTGTATTTGCCTAGTAGAGACAACAGGTCATCAAGTCACAGCATCATTAGGCCAGCATAGCTCTCACACCACTTACTGGAGCATCTACGCCATGGCGGGCCGCTCTATAATGAAAAAGTCCACCATTGAATGGTAGTGCGGGGACAATCTATGAATTTCAACGCTTCTTTACCCATTATCAGCTTTTGACTTTTCATTGTCAGCAGATGCCGGGCTGCATATGGTTTAAGTCAGGCGAACTTGCTGAATCTTACATGTCAAGTACCTCGCCCTCCCGGCGCTTAATCATCAGCTGCAAGTCTTCTAAACACGTTCGTAAGCCGGTCAGCTTCATGACCGCATTCAACGTCGTGCAGGTATACAATTACTAATATATTCTATATTTTAAATTAAGAATCTGAGTAGTAATAGCCTCACTGGTGATATCTGGCGGGGAAATGCCACAGTATTGCACCTGATGAACCTATCCGGACAAGCCGGTATTGTTTCTCTTTTTGCTAATGTCCAAGTTGTTATCCAGACATATCATTCATAGTGGAGACTTGTGGCTGAGAGCTTAAATCAGCGGACAGAACTTAGTGGCTTATAGCTTAAATCCGCAGATAGAAGTTAGACCGCAATGTTGTAAATTGTCTGTCTTACTGCTGCTTGAAAGGTTCGATAACAGAGCAGGCAAAGCGCCAGCCCATTCAACAGGGTCTTGTCAGCGAATCCTGGGGAAAGCTCTGAACTGGACTGGGTAATGACTTGAGCCTTATTTACACTAAAAACACTGGGCCAATGCTATCTGAACACAATAGTCGCTTCTTAACCCAAAGTATAACTACGGCTCTTAATAGGTTAAATAAATGCACTTCCCTTCCCACCCACCTTCTGTAATCACATGGTCAAAGACCCACCTCCCAAGATCTTCTTTACTTATGAAATATCCGATCTTAGGCCCTGGTTCTTGAACACTGTCTTCGTCACTAACAACGCCCCATTCCCAGCCAACTTTAAGCTGCCCGTCACCCTTTGCCTTCCCCTCTGTTAAGACTACTGGTCGCATGAGAACAAAGTCCCGTACATGGCGACCTCCATCTTCGAAGATCAGATTTTCCATCTTTTGCTTATCTGCCAGTGGCCCCCCCACAACGTAATGGTATGGAAGATAGACAGGCAGAGGTATCCCTCGCTTCCGCCCGCATCCTGCGGCGCTTACAGCCACGAGGAGAGGTTTCTGTGAGCTGGTAGTGCCAGTGATACCGGAAGCAGAAAGGTTGGAGAGAGCAGTGTAGATCACTTTGATAGCATCTTCACAGATAGTTGTGTCTTGCAGCGGGAGAGGTCTCGTGATACTCCATTCAAATCTAGGGCGTGAGCCGACGCCGCTGAGTATGAAGTCAACAACGAACTTGGCGTTGGTTGGGCTGATGAGGGCTTGTGCGACGGCAGTAGGATCCTTCACGTCGCCCCGATGAACGGTAAGATATCGGTCAATAATACCCGGTGGAACACCTTTCTGGGTAATCAGAACGTCGCGCAGCTTGTCCGGGTTCCTAATAGCTTATAATCTTTTAGCAAAGGACATGTAATAAGTGTGATACACAAGACGTACAAGCTGTACAATAAAAACCTTCATTCAGTGCGCTTGCCAAGGCTGTCGCCACACATCCTCCGGTAGCACCAAAGCAGGCTATAGTTGGCTTTTCCTGATGCATTATTGTATTTATTAGTGTTGCCAATATGAGTGAACGAGAATATCAGATATGAAGAGTTCAATGCAGACCTCCAGATACAATAATAACTCTTAATGCAAGTAAGTAAAGACAGGTCGGTTTATTAAAGTAAGAAAGTTAGTGTTTTATAATGCACCGACTAAGTAATAAGACTTTCCAGGCTTTCCATGTAACCCGTACAAGAGTTACACTCAATTACTAATCTCATTTACCCTATTCTTAAATATTCTTGAACAAGTTCATACCATCTAACCGAGTTGGTACTAGCGCGTAACGCACTTGCAGCTGGTAGCCTCTAGATTACTAAAGCAGATTGCATTGAAGTAAGCATCGATCAGCTGGAGGGAAAAAGTTCCATAAACAGCTCAAATTTGGCGCATTAACATCGAAGTAAATGAGTCGGGACGACCCAAGCCCGATCTTTCTCCAGCGCTGACCACCAGAAGGGTTTCGGAACAACCAAACGCCTTGTCGCAATTCCTTAGTGTGGCTCGGCATGTCTGGTGCCCCGAATACCCAATACTGTCGGTCTGTACCCTCCAATATGCCGTCTAACGAAGACGATTGGCATGGTGTCACAAATCCCGCGGAGAGAAGGAAGAGACAGAACCGCTTGAGACAGAGAGCCTGGCGTAAGTATTTGCCCGTATCCTTATCTAGGACAAACGATGTCGACGTACCGCCTTGACTCATTTTCCAGACCCTTAGTTAACACTTCTTTAGGTGCCAGAAAACAGACATCTCAAACTTCGAGCACACGTGGCGAATCTCTCTACAAAGAAGGCTATGGTATGCTTGTTAGTGTTGATTTGTATAGCAATACAAACGTCACACATGACTCGTCTATCATAGAGCCATTTCAAAATCCTGAGGGCAAAGTCCTCACATATGCAATTCAATGGCCAGAAGTAAATGTCCGAGTTCAATGTGAGACGCACAGACTCATACCGCCACTGTTGCCATACTCGACATTCTCTTGCGCGATTCAGCCACCACGCTCGATCGTATTTCCACTCTCCGCGGATCACTGCCTCATCACACTGGTTCAGTATAACGTTGTTCGTGCCTTGCTGCACAATATGTCCCTGCTCTCACTACTATATCACCTGCCGCCGGGATGTCATAGTTCGTTTGGCGTGTCTGAATTTGATATTATAGGAGTGGAGCACATTCCATTGGATCTCCAAACAACGTCCTTCCAGCGGTCGAGAACCCCTCCTTTCTGGGTCAATGCACTACCTTTCGCAAAGTTACGTGACAACCTGATACTTATGGCTGATAGATACGACAGCCATGAGCTTCTTCTTGACTTGGGGCTGAGAGTTTACGAGGGGTTCGATGACATAGAACGATGCGGCTTTCTGGTTTGGGGACATCCATGGCTTGCAACTTCATGGGAAGTGAGCGAGGGGTTTGTGCGACGATGGGGCTTTTTGTTAAAAGGCTGTCCTGAAGTAGTTAATTCGGCGGATCGTTGGAGGCTGTTGCGGGGCGAAGAAAGATTAGTGGTTAATGTAACCCAGACAACACATGGGTGAACCAGTACAGTTTGCCCACTACTTTGCAATTGGCAGATACCATTAGACATAAGTAAGGCTAAGTTGGGTTTATGGTCTCCGACTTTCCTCCTGACATTAATAATCGCGACAACGCTAGTCGGACCGCAATAGCTTGGGCAAGTAAAGTTTAGTGAAACATGATACTATGGGCGTGGCTAGCAAGGGGAACACATATAAATGGCACGAGCTAGAGAATATAGTAATTCGCTTAAAAGCTATACTAATATTATAAAGCTTGTCTTAAAAAAAGACGCTAATATTAAGGTATAAGTTAGCTCTTATGGAAAAGGCCTGCATTTAGGTTTTAGTAAGGTTATATTAAGATAGTAAAGCTTTTTATATACAGTGCAGTAAAGACTATTAATAATAATAGCACGTCTTAGCTATACTAATTTACCTTAACACAAAGTAAGTAAATATATACTTATTTCTTTATACTAGTATGTTAATTAATATTACTATAAAAAGGAGGTTTACTTAATATTTAGTCTTATAATATTATAATATATTATACTAATAAGTATATAGATTAGAAGTATTTTAAGCGCTGTATTTACTATAGTAAACTAGCGTTTTAAATAATATTAAAATAGTTACTTTATAAGTATAATATAGTATCTTAATATATAGTAAAGTTATAAGTAATAAACTATAGTAGTAATAACCTAACTAGAAGGCTATTAGTAGTTTAAGCTAAATTACTATTTAAGGTCCTAGGTATAGATAAATAGCTATATAAAAATAAATATAAATATAAATCCTTAATATAAATAGAAAGGCTAAGCTACTAATACTAAATTACTAACCTTTTAAGTAACTAATTATAAGTCTAGAATTAACCTTAAGTCCCTACCTACCTGTTACGACCCTAGCCACTATTATTAGGGACTCTTTTAGTAAAAGGGGCAACCCTAGTTAGGTCTAGAGGTACCCCGCGCAGTATAATATGGCTAGGAAATAATATAGCGTTAACAGGGGTATAGTAAGCGTTAAGTAAAAGGGGATTTTAGTAAAAGGGTTAATTATAATTAGATAGATATTAACTAAAAAGGGTAAGTAGGAAGTTTAAATTAATAGGTAAATAGAAAAAAAAATAAAGGAAAGAAAGAAAAAAAAGAAGTAAAAGTTAAAATAAATATAAATATAATATATAAGAATCTAGATATAGATAAATTAAGGCTTTCTATTTTATTTATTATTTCTAGATATTAATAAAGATATATTATCTTATAGTTATAGTACTACTTACTATAAGTCTTAATAGCTTTTATTATAATACTAATTACTAGGTTATAGTTTACTGCCTTTATAGAATATACCTAGTTTTAAAATAAATAAGCTAGAGGAGTTACTTATAGGCTAAGCTATACTAAATAAGAGGTAATAAACTATAACTAATAATTAAGCAGTTTTTAAGCTATAAACTGCGCTTAGTTAAGGTATTATAGTAATAGAGGGCTAATAGAAAAAGGCTATATTAGCCTATAGAGGGTCTTACTATATATAAAGGCTATATCTATACCTATATAGAAGTCTAATATAACTATTATATATAGCAGGCTAGGAAGATATATAATTATATACTAGTTTATAGAAAGAAGGCCTTAAAGTATATAAATACTATACCTCTCTAGAGGGTATATAAGCTCTAGATATACTTTATAGCTAAGGGCCTTATTAACTATTTTTTAGTTAAAAAAGACCTATCTTTACTACTAATAGGAGGAGTACTAGTAAGGTTAGGCCTGGCTATAGTATTTATATTATAAGAGGAGGGAAAGCTATTTAATAACCTAAAGGCTAATATTATTTAGGCCTTATGTAACCTAAAAAAGGAAGCCAAGGTTATATAAAACGTTAAGGTATTACAGGCTAATTAGGTACCTTAGCTTATCTATACCAGGTTCTTTATATACTTATAAGGTCTTTATAATACTAAGATTATATTATTATATATATTATTATAAAGTAAGGATAATAATAATAGCAGTGATAGTAATAATAATAATAATAATAAAGAAGAAAAAGGCAGCGTAATTAATATAAATATAGATCTTAGGTATATTCTTACTATAGCTAAGAGTATACTTAGAGATATATATAAGTTATATAGCAATAAATTACCTAATTATAAGATAATATAGTAGTATATAAAGAGGCTAAGTAATTTCTATAGTAATAATAGCTATATAAGCAGTATAAAAGCTAGTAAGTTTTAAAGCTTTAAGAATAAATTATCTTTTATTTTCTATTTCTAGATTATAAAGTAGCTATTAGTATACTATTACTAGGTAGTATATTATAAAAATAGCTATTTTATAAAAAAGGATAAAAGCTATATAGTGCTATAGGATATAATTAAAATAACCTCTTTATAATAATAAGCTATAAAGGATATTATTAATATATTATAGAGGTAAGATAAAGCAGTAAAGGGGAGGGGGATACTAAGTTATAATAAAAAGGAAAGTATAGCTACTAAGGACTATAATAAGTATAATACTAAGCTAAAGTATACTATTTATAAATTTTATATCTTACTTATCTACTAGACTGTTAAAAGTAGGCTATTCTGATTTGCTATCTTAAGCTTTTATACTATACTTAGCTAGATAAAGGCTTTAATATACTAGGTAAATAATAAGCAGTATAAGCAGTATATATAGCGCAAACTAGGGAACTTTAATAGTAATTTATTAGCACTTACCTAGACTGCCTAGCTTATTCTATTTAACTTTATATACTTTTAAAAGCAAAATAATAAAAATAAAATCCTTAACTTACTAGATTAAATATATAAAAAGTACTTTTAGTAAATAGTAA